>CM062818.1:819908649-819982962 GCA_031772625.1 Pinus tabuliformis
TCTACATGGTATTTCAAATGTAATCTGAAATATAGATGAAAGGGCATTTTTGCATGATGTCACCTAATCGTTTTGTTATATGTTTCTCCCTGTAGAGTGGTTCTCTCTTTGGCACATTTGGATGTTACCCAAAAATTGTTTCATGAAGTATGACTGACACTTATCATGAACAACTCTAAAATAAATCTAGGATAATGACAATCTTCACATCATTTTCAATGGAAATACAATTATGTTTGATTCTAGTCTCGAGTCATATGCAAAAATGAGGTGATACAAAATGTGTTTACTCCTCCAGAATGTATCCTCTTGACAACATTATTCCTCAACTTAAATTAAATTCCTTACTAAAATTGTACAAGGATTTTTCAAAGTAATTTGTTGGAGGGGTGATAGTTATGAAGTGGTTTTATACATGGGGATGTTACCATTGTATATTGGAAGGCCATTTAATCAAAACGTTGCACATGAAATTCCTAATGTCCAAGTTTATTTCCTTCACCAGCCAAGAAGATGGGATCCTTTCCAAATTGTAGCAATGGGACAAATTAACATACTAGAGGTTCTTCAGTTTCTCAAAAAAATCTAGGACTATTTTCAAATCATTGCAATGGGAAAAGTTAACATGTTGCAGGTTTGTTAACTTCTCAGAGGAATCTAGAAGTCTATGGAATTGGTTGAATTTTAAGTCAAGATGTTCAAGGTTAGTCAAATTCCCAAAGGAGTTTGGAAATGTCTACAACTGGGAATGGGACAAGCGAAGATGTAGGAGGAGGATGTCAGAGGTTAGTCAACTGCCCAATGTCATCTAGAAGCATAAGCAGATCAGAGCACTCATACAAGTTAATATGTTCAAGGGTTGTCAATCTACAAAAGCAATCTGGAAGCGACTTCATGTTCGAACAACTCCTTAATTCCAAGTGTTTCAAGGACTTCAAACTTACAAGTAATGATAGGGAGAAAAATGAGGAAAATAGATAGAGAGGGGTGGTAGCAAGTAATGATAGGGAGGAAAAATGAGGAAAACAGATAGATTTTCCAAGTGCAAAGGCAATGATAACACAAGGAGTGCATGTGCTTGTGGATTTTTAGGCCCCCAAAAAAGGCCTTAATAAGACAAAAACATGCACAGTAACATGAAGGGACAAGCTGTTATTATACAACAGCAAGCAACTGCTATTCTGTCTCCCCACAGATCTATAATGATATATAATCACATAAAATGGTGAAAGACAAATTCAATAGATCTCCAAAACAGTTCTTTCTGTCAATCAAGTGCAATGAAATTGTATCTCACTTGAAGGGAACCTAGAAAATGTATCTACTCTGCTCCCAGTGGACAGGCTGATAGTTACAATTCCATTAGGCCAAAATGATTGTCAACGAATTAGAACGATTGTCAACTAGAGCTATGGCAAAAATGATGAATCACGACTCAGTTTTGCAGGGACCAAAGCAAAATCAGATTCCTAATTAAGTTGTGTGTGTGTAACACTGTAACAACATGATTTTGTTTGGAATTTACAAACCATTATAGCCTTCTTTACTACACATATTCCCCTCTATGATATAAGAATATTCGCTAAAATACAATTCAATAATGATATATAATCATATAATCACAGTGGAAAAGACAACTTGAATAAATCTCCAGAACAATTCCTGTTGTCAATGAATTGTAGTGAAAGAGTAAAGAAGTCAATTGCTAGCCTAGGTTCATTGAAGTAATATGAAAACATACCCAGGAATTGGGAATCCTCAAACAAATCCAGTATGCTATGGAGTCTGTTGAATGCGCTCCTCTCCAAGCATAAATCATGCTTAAACTTTTCTTGACCGACATCTACTAAATGACGAATCTACGCTCCTCTCCAGCTTAAATCGTGCTCAAACCTCGCTTTACGAGCAGGCACAACTGCTAACTCGCAGAACTTAACTCGGAAACTGTTGTTTTTGAAATGGGACCAACTCGGAAACTATTGTTTTTGAAATGAGATTTAACACCAATTGAGGAAGGAAATATAGAAAAGGAGTAAAAACGGAAACATAACCAAAACGTTCCAATGAAACTAGATAAAAGTTTTTGCATAATACGTTGTGGGAAACGGCCCGTTTCACCAAAAACTAATTACCAATCAATAAAAATGAGAATGCTCGTACAAAACATGGTTTCCCGTCTCATATCGTTTCTTGAGTGGTTTTTCGCAGGAACGTTGACAATCATTCCGTTTCTGGTAACATAGGTGTGCAAGAAGAAAAATCCTAAAAACAAATAAAAAGGATCGTAATTAAATTTATTCCAAAGTGTACCCTTATTGTGATAGATAGAGAAATAACACTCCTTTTGATTGTTCCATTGCAATAAGAATTCTTTTGATTTTGATTTTTTTAGGGTGAAATTCAGATTATTTATTTATTTTTTAATAGAAGAAATGATACATAGAAACCTTGCACAGAACTACGTATTAGCGGTTAATTGTTGAAGAGTGAATGGATTTTCTCAAAGCTATGATGTTTTGACCAGGGCATTGAATTTTGGAGAACTTGTAGCCACTAGCACAACTTTCAGTGAAACAAAATTATATGAGGATGTTGTGGAATTGTGGTTGGGTGCTCCTTCAGTATTTGTGGGGTGTTTACATTCAAATAGGTGACTTGTATAATAAAGTGTATAGGTTAAACGAAAATTGTGTGTGGATGTTGTGGTCTCTAATTACTTGCTAGAATTTTCAAGCCATGCGATAATGAAAACTCACATGTCACAAAACTGTTTAAGCAATGGGGCAGAGAAAACAGAGTTGTCTTTAGTGTGATGTTTTGGAAGTTTTTTGGTGAATTTTTTTGGTCTAATTTCTATAAAATCCGATAGAAATTTATTGAAATCACAAGTTTGATGGGTAATCCCTGCACAATCAAAGTGCCCTATGGTTTTCAGGGTTTCGAATCCATATATACAGTCAAAAGAACAATTTAAATAACACAAATGAAGATTTCACCTCATTCTTTTCAGTTGGATTCGGGCACCAGAAAATCCAAAAAGTCACACTAAAGAAAACTCTGGAGAAAACCAATGTCACAAAGCTTGCAAGGCGATGGAAAAATTGAAAGGATGGAAATAAATATTAAGGCCGATGGAACACTCCCAATAAAAACATGGCAGTGTCACAAAGCTTGCAAGGAGGTGGAAAAAAATATTAAGGTCCATCTATCACTCATGGAATTATTGTAAAACTTATTTTAGCATTATTTTCTTTGTGAATTTTTTTTTAATGAAATGCATCTCTTAATATAAGATATGGGTCAAGGAATAAGGGTATTCTTGAGGGTCTTAAAGGAAAAAGTCAAAATAAGCCACCAAATTTAAATGAAATAAGCCCCCAAATTTAAATGAATAGTTTAAATAAGCTAATCTAAAGTATAAGGTAAAAGAGAACAAATAAATTTTTGAAATTTAAAATATAGGTAATAATGTATAAAATAAATAAATGAAGTATAAATTAGTAATTGTTTTTGAAGGTGTAAAGATACATTGAAGGAATAGAAGATTTGGGAAGATCCCAACGAAGAATAAAACCCATGACTAAATGTATGCTCATTATGCTTGCTCACACTGTCTGCCAAATCTCCTCAATGACTACGGTTACTGATGGTCATTGGGTTCAGAGGGTCATGATCCATCCCCAATCATGAGGTCATGTGGGAAAATTAAAAATTCAAATTGAACCAAAATTGAAATATGAGATGAAGCTGGTTAGTTCCTCAATAAACTCATAATTTAGGTAAAATTCAATTATGTGAACAAAGTTCCATAGAATTTGAGTAAACTATAAACTCATAATTTAGGTAAAATTCAATTATGTGAACAAAGTTCTATTGAATTTGAGTAAACTTAGAAATTATGATCGATGGAAATTCAAATTTCACTGGAATAAAAAAACTCAAATGGAAGACATTAAATTATGGGATAAATTGATTTTTTGTGAAATGTTCAAAAAAAAAAAAACAAAACAAAACAAAATCCAGGAGCACTTTAAATTCAAAAGGCTAAATATCTAGAGGTAAATTTCTATGGGAAACTCTTATCAATTTTTTTTTACACAATCAACGACAAATATTTAACTGTTAGAAAGGCAAATTTATCTACAAATCACCAGGTCCTCCTTTTCCACAAGTTGACACAACTAGCCCATATTTGTTCAAAAGCTTCATCAAGACCACTCATACATCATTTTCATAATCCAACATAGTCCTTAGCTTGTTGTCTCTACCTCTCTTGAATATATACCAATAATTATTCATGAGGAATATGTGTTGATAAAAGAAGTATGCACTTATACCCAAACTTAATAATAATATTGTCAATAATAATATTTTAATGACCATATTAAAGAAAATAAAGTAATTTAAATTAAAAAATTCTTATATTTTCACTTCCCATTAAGATTCCAAAGGAATATGTGTTGATAGAAAAAGCATGCACTTATAACCAATTTTTTTAATAATAATATTTTAATGCCCATATTAAATAAAATAAACTAATTTAAATATAAAAAAATCTTATTCAGTAAAAGATTTTAACATCAAACATAGAGAGAAAAAACGTGAGAAAATTTTTATTCCATTAATAGATGCTTTCTAATTCAATGTATAAGGGAGACAATGATTAATCTGAATTTGGTATATAAAATTAAAAAAAATAATAATAATAAAATTAACTAAATATATGCACGGACAAAAAAATATTAACAACAAAATATTCAATATGTGTGTAAAAAGAGTGTATATTGCTCAAAACCAACATAAATCCATCTAACTTCAGATCTACCCAGAGTTGAGAGGAATTGAATCTATTGAGGTGAGTTGAGAGGAATCTATTGAGGTGCAAATGTATTTGCATATTGAAAAATTCGATGGCTTTGAATTCTTGGTAAATCCAAAATCTATGTTGGTATTACCTAAAACATGTTTTTAAATATATAAAAAAAATTGAATCCCCATTATTATTATTATGATTATATAAATTGTTATTCAATCTGCATTCTAATTATAAATAGCTATTAAGTCAAAATTCTAATTATGAATGGTTATTAAGTCACATTCTATTGAGTTGAAGAGCAAATAAATAAAAACCATACAAATTATTAAAACACATTTGGAAAGTAAAACACATTTAACACTTTCTAAATGTACCTAATAATTCCACCTTTTACATTTATTTTAATTTTAGTGAAACAATTTTTTATTAGATTATATTTTTTATATTATTTAAAATCTGTGTTTAAACATATAAATACATTTAATGTGTAAAAATACTTGTAAAATTGTCTAAATTTCATAAAGAGTTCATTCAAAACTCATAACAATTAATTAGACTACCACTCTACAAAACACCTTTTATTTTTTCAGAATCTTTATAGAAAATACGCTGACGGTGGAAGAAAAAGGTAGAAAGATATTGTATAGATGGGGATGCAAATCACTATAGTGGACCCTTAACATTGATATTGAAAAAGTGCTATAAAGAAATGTTAGACACTTCATCAAAATTTTGCAAAGACTATTCACATTGATCAAATTATGATATTACATATATGCAAGAGATGTTGTTTCAAGATAGGGAAACTATCTTGGACACACAATCAGTTGGTTGAGAGAATATCTGACCACACGCCAAAATAGGGAAACCACTCCTATAACATAGGAATGGATTCTTTTACATAGAAAGTCACAACTGAGACAAGTAGGAATTACATTTTCCAACACTCCCCCTTAATGGCTACTTGTATCGATATCAATCTGCAAGATCTCCATCTAGTCCAGTCTAGTAATTACACCTTGTACCTTGTTCATGCAATTGTCGATGTCCATATAAAGGAACAACCATTTACTGGAATGCATGGGTTCTAAACCGTTGCAACCACTAGTCTACTAGGAAGTCCTTCACATACATGGTTCATCCAACATCTCGATGAAATCCCCTTAAATATAGAATTTCTCCTCATGGAGTCTAAAACCTATACGACCCACCCAAGTGTATCCATCCTACATGACACACTTTTCCAAGGTGTTAAAACTCTCTAACATAGGGAACACATAACAAAGGGTATGCATGTCTCTCTGGGTCTTACAACATGTACATAAAACATTTCAAGGACCTCAACTAACCATTAAAAAACAATATATGACATGTAGATTTTCTCTAATTACAATATGTGACTCATAGTACATCATGATCATGAGTCTATTCCACAAACTCACACAAACTTTAATTGGTTATCCATCATTATTTCATATTTGATGAGCTCCTCTAATGCCATCTTCAGTGTCATGTCTCCATCATATCTTGTGAATTTGTGTATTGTTGGAATGACTAGTTCCAACACACACTCAAAAAATGTGTCAATGGTTGGTCAAACCAATGCCACTTCAATAACTGCCCAAAATACCAGCAGGACATATTTATACACACAACAATGCTTTGTAATTTGAAACATTCAACAAAACCTTGACATCAATGGTTTTGCACAAAATTACCTAGTATCCTGGCTCAATACTCAGCATTGGTAGAAAACTTCACTGCCTGACTCAATGCTTTACAATTCCCTTGCATTAATTAAAAAATTGTGCAGCAATCCACCTAATCTAGCTACACCACGGAAAGGGCCTTGTCTCTTCGTAAGTGCAATGACTCTCTCCTCCAACATCGCGCAACATGGTTTGAACATGGTTGGATCAAGAAAATGCAGTCACCAGTTTGTCAAACTAACTCGTGATGCTACCCTCGTGTCATTGTGACCAACACCCTCCAATATCACGTCAATATTCCATGATCATCCAATAAGGACGACATGCTTCAATGTGATCTCCAAATAAAATTCTCTTCAAAAATGTATCACATAGAATTGTTTCACGACTTTTAGCGTAGACATACTGTGCAAATGACTCCTTTCACGGCAACAATTGCCTTCAACGATGGATCTCCCTTCATAAAACCTAGAATTCGCTTCAACGAGATCCTCAAAATTTTTTGGAGATGCGAGGCAAAGTAAATTAGTAGCAACAAGGTTGACATAAATCCCCAATCTGTAAGAGACGATGTAAAAACCTTGCACATAATAAACCTGCAAAATATATATAGCCACCACAACAAGAGATCCAAGCCATCTCCCAATAGGATGCAGCGTTGATTTGTCCACGAAGCCCAACAAAAACAGATTTTGTTCGATTATTTCTAGTCACCATAACTTTCGTATGCCTTGAAAACACGATGAGCTCTTCCTCCCCACTCTCTTCGCCACATGGAGAGCCAACTCTAGGCGAAAAACCTGTAGACTCCAGCATTTGCATCCTTGCACCAAACAAGGCGTCAAGCCACAGTGGTACTTTATCTGCGCCTGAACGATTCAACAACAGGCACAGACTCCACAACATTCAACTCGCACGCCTCGCCTTCTATATCAGGTTACTGCGTGTGTCCAGATGGCAAGAAAGAGTAACAATGGTTTGCCAATGGCCGCTGCCAAGAGAAATTCTCCGTTTCTTGAGCTTACTGGAGCCCGCGCAACGACCTTCTAGTCACAAACAGACGTTAGAAATTTCTGTTATTTTAAAGCCACGACAACATGCTACTGGCCTCGGGCTTCCAACACAGCCAACGATCTCAACAACGATCCTCTCTGATCTTGCAGATTTCGTGATCTCAACCACCTACCAATGATATAATCAGTGATCCTCTCCGATCTTGTGATCTCAGCCACCTGCATGGAGGCACCGCAGAAAACGTTCTAGTACCATAGCTCAGAGTTCACTCTCAGACTGACAGACACACCACGAATCCTCTGGTAGATAGACCACAAATTCGCTGAGCAGAGGCATAGACCCGATACACAGATCCACATATTTCAACGCTCTTTCAATGTTGATTATGCTTTGTATATGTCAAACACGTTGCAGCTTCCAACAACACAGCTAACAACACCGTGTCCTTTGGTTCCACTACACTGTTCCTCTGCGCTTCCATGATCGACTCACGTGGCAGGTCGACTCTCCACACAAGTTGCTAACCCAATTCGCAGAGATATTCACGCACATATCCCTTAAAGACACTCACGTAAATTCACGCTCTACAACTTGAACTTGATAAAAAATGAGGGCTCCAGTGCCCAACCTCCACGTAGTCGAATCGACTGACAAGGCGATAGTTGCATAAGGATTCAGCCACAATTCGGCCTTCACAATCGGACTCGATCAACCTTCACACCACTCACAACGCTCAGCGGTCCTTTCCTGGCCAACTGTCAGCTCAAGCGATTTTCCACGCTGATTTCAAGTCTCCAGCAAACAAGTCTGATAGACAAACCAAAAAATGAATGAACAAACAACATTCACCAAACTCTTTATTTCCCTCGGCCCTGAGGGGCCACAAGGGATCTGATACCAAAATAAAATTTGATAGTGCAAAAATTATTCACATTGATCAAATTATGATATTACATATATAGAAATTATGATATTACATATATAGAAGAAGTATTGTCTCGTTATAAGGAAACTATCTTAAGATAGAGAAACTATCTTGGACACACAATCAGATGGTTGAGAGAATATCTCAACCACACACCAAATTAGGGAAACCACTCATATTCTCTCAACCACACACCAAACTAGGGAAACCACTCCTATAGAATAGAAACAAACTCCTTTACGTATAAAATCACAACTGAGACAAATAAAGATTACATTTTCCAACAATTTACATATTAATATTACATTTTCCAACCACTCAGAGAAATAAAAATTACATTTTCCAACCGTTTGCACTTTAAACAGTTTGCACTTAAAAATACTATTGAATATACACTCTCAAAAATTATCGAAAAAGCTGTGTGGAGTACCCACATTTCGCTACACATAAATTCTAAACCAACAAACAAACACTTAACCCAATGTTGGTACCTTCCTGAATAAACTGCTAGTTGTGCTTAGCTGTCGGTCAGTTGATAATATCTGGTCCTAGTCGACCGATTAAACTGGAGCTATTGGGGCATGCTACATGAGTACGCATTGCCTTTTACGTTATAAGAATTATAGCTTTTTCCATACTTCCAACAAGCCTGAGGCCGCAATTGTCACCAACCCTACCACCGTCGCCGTCCCTGCCACCGCTCCTCCCACAACAGTCTCTCCCGCCACCACCACTGACACTACAATTGTGGCCGCTTCCTGTTAGAAAAATAAATTTAGAAGGCAGAGGAACTCAAAAATCGGTAAAGCCGCAATTTCTCCTTCAGAAGAAAGCCGCAATTCTTCTTTCATCATTTTCTGCAAGTCTTTGAACGGGTATTTATCTTTCTTAAATCTACAATGGATGCTTCTAGAAATTCATCTGTTGAATCTTCTGAGTCTATGGGAATATTTGGAACAAAGCATTTTAAATCTATAAAGACTGAAGAGGAATTAAGATCTGGTTTAGAAAGTTTATGTCGATCAGAATCTGCTTCTGGTAATTCTGCAATAATTGAGCAAGAAGAAACAGACCCAACTGTAAACTGGAAACTTCCACCAGTCTCTCCTCAGGATGTTTATCGAGGACTTTCATCTTTTAATTTCCGTGCCCTCATCCAGATAAAAATCAAAGAAAAATCCATTAAAGCTGATTTAACATTGAATGCTATGTTGACCATCTCTCTCGTAGAGGCCAAACATATCAAAGCAGCCCTCAAAGCTGGTTATCAATACGCCCATCTGGGGATGGTGAGAATAGGACTAAATGCGTTGCATAGAAAAGGCCAAAAAGCCTATGTATTCTCAGCCCTATTTGATAATCGATGGACTACATTTACACAAGCCATGATAGGTGGCATTGAGACAAGCCTTGCTGAAGGCCCTGTACAGTATGATGTTTTTCTAGACTTTTCTGTAGCATTAGATGACCCAAATGTCCTACAATGCCTAAAATTAGGTATTCAGACTGCAGGATATGAAAAATTCAAAACAAAATCAAAAAATTTGGCCATCTTTTATATTACTTGTGTCCGATTTTATAATACCACAATTCCTGCTGTATTACACACCCCTGACAAAGATGAAGGCCGAGTCACTCTCATCCAGTATGACTCATCCTGTAATCCTGTAGCACCAGTCTATGTTTCCCGCAACGATTTGTGTCCTCCTGACGACTGGGTAACCAATTAGGGAAAACCCATAAAAAAACCTGTTGCTGCAGCACAGTCAATCATTACTGAGATTGATGGTAAAGTTACCACAAGATTTCCCAGAGTCAATACAGTTCAGCATGGTGGACCCTCTGTTTCTGTCTTTGCAGTTCCAACCACAATTAGCCAATTACATCCTGCTCAAACCTCTGCACCTCCGCAATTTTTAATTGGCCAAGCAATATATGATTCCATCAGAAGATTATTTTCACAGCCAAACCCATCTCAGCCATTCAGCTCAGTCTGTGATCATCCACACTGCTCAAAAACATTTTTCCAATTCTCCTCAGAGCCGCCTACACCACATGGTGAGTCATCAGACCGTCACAGGATCAATATGATCAGATTCACTCCTCCGTCTGATTCCTCCGAGGAAAACTACAAAAAAGTGGTATTCTTTAACCCACAAGAAGAACTACTTGTACATACAGTTTCTAGTTCTTCCACTTATGGTTTGGGCTATGTTGATTCTTCACCTATTCCTGAATACAGAAGAAATCCTATTGATAGGATTCCAAAGCATGTAGAAATCCCTTCTGATTCAGAGATAGTTGCCTTTTTAAAGATTTTTAAAGGTATCAGTCCATATGATCCAGAAGATCAATGGAAAAAGAAAATGTTCAATTGGGATATGTTTACACATGAAAAAGAACATTTGTACTTCGAAGAAGTAATGCTTCTTCCAAGAGATGATCGCCCTGCCTTCAACAGACAGAATGTTGAGAAATGGAAAGAATGGATGAAGGCAGAAAATCAGTGGATATCATTCTATGAATGGTATTACCCTTCTGCAAATATAATAGAACAATCCTTGATGAAACAATTCAGAAACCAAGCAAAGCAAAAGAGAATCAAGGATCCAGAGAAATTTGTAGAAGAAAAGCTGAAAGAAAATCCTGTAGTAATTCCTCCTCCTTTGAAAGCCCATGTTTTTCAGCCAAAGATTCAGAGCATGTTAAACAAGCCAAATATTCCCAGATCTCTGATTACTGTTCAAATTGAAGGAGAAAAATTACTAAGAAAGATTTGTTCTCAGCTCCAAGTAAACATGATGCGGACTGGAACTCCAAATAAACACAAGTGGGAACTCCTTGACGGAAGCCTTTTGGAAACAGACACAGAGTTTCCCCCTTGGAAAAATTTTGTGATAAGAAGTCAAGATGGAAAATTGTACAAATTGGTTCCATCTCATGCTGATGATCCTAACCTAGTAGCAAGAGATGCTGTTGCTGCTACTAATTGGACTAATTTAGCTCTATCTAGTCTTGAGAAATTTGTCAGTTCTAAATTTGAGAGTATTGAAACTGCTAATTCCGAAATGAAGACCATGCTTGAAAGTATTCTGAGAAAACAAGATTATAACACAGTTTGTCTGAATAGCAGCGTAACTACTCTAGCAGAAAATGATAAGGCTCTTGCTAAGAGTCTTGACAGATTATCTTTACAGACACGACAGATAGAAAAAAGACCCATGAAGCTATCTCTGCTCATGGAAAAGAAATAGTGAATATCAGTAATTCCCTAGATATTGTCAAAAAACAAGTTTGGGAAGTATCTCAAGGGATAGAATCCCTGAAAAAGAAGCCTAGGGTCGAAGCTTATAAATCTGCAACTATATTTTCAGAACCCAAGACTTCTGTTCCATATTCTATTACTCCTTCTGTGGAAAGCCTCATCAGGACACCCAGTTCTATAACCTTTCCACCACCTACTTCCTCTCATCCATATTCTTTGTTTGCAAATCCCAGTTTCTTTAGCCCACATCCTACCATAAAACAATCCAAAGAAACTGAAGAATCAAGCAAGCCAGAATCCTCTAATTTCATGTTTGAAGATTCATCCACTAAAGACAAAGAAGAAAGTTTTGATACAAGTATTCATAAGATAGAAGCATCACTATTTGACATGAGTCTTCACAAGATAGAAGCAGAACCACAAATTGAAGATCTTGAAATCTGTATCAATAACTTCTCTGTGACAGACCAAGAACAATCTGATGATGATAAAGATCAGGTCAATGCTACATCTTCCAGATCGAGATGGGAGACTACTTGGAACCCTGCTCCTGATCGCAGAGACCTTATGAAATCTGAATATCATAAGGATTGGTCTACAAATTCTACTTACTCATGGAATATTGACAATTGTACTGAGGCTGAAATCATGTCTGTTTTACATTCCATGCTTGTTTGTTATAGGACTTATCTTGCAGATGACATAGGTCCTACTAATGCTACAAGAAGAATAATTGGAGGATTTGAGGGAACATTAGATTCTTGGCTAAAAGCTGAGACATTGAAAGAGCCAAGCCTCCTTGCAGATTGGGAACAAGCTGTTGTCCTAAATGAGGATGGCACTACTCACATAGACCCTGTTACTCATATGCCTGTCAGCAATATGATAGGAAAACTCCTTTATGCCATTACTGTCAATTTCATTGGTTTCCCCCAGATAACCAATGATATTACGACCATTACTCTGCTGGCCATGAAATTGCATAATATGCAGCACTTTGATGAATATTTTAATGAATTCCTTCACAGATTGCACACATTGACTCCAGATCTCATTCTTGAGACAAAATGGAAGGAAATTTTTGTTGCATCCCTTCCCCAATGGGTTTCTTCTGCTATTGTCAATAAATTACCAAGGAAGGTTGGTGATTATAAATTTGGTATAATCAGATAGGCTGTAAAGGCTATCATTGTTGAATTATGTTCACAAATGAAGATTGCTAGAGCAACTACTAATCCTAAAAAGCCTCATGGATACCAGCAGCTCTGTAAGCAATGTCACCTTGGTAAAGCTGGAAATTCTAAGGGGCATAAGAGAAGAAAGAAAAGACATTTCAAAAAGAATTACCAGATTTCCCAAGAAAAACCAAAAGGAAAACATTACAAAGCAAAACCTTATAAGCATACAATTTTTTTTCCAAAGACAGAGAAATAATTTGTTACAATTATAACAAAAAAGGCCACACAGCTCCAAACTGTCCAAACAAAAAGAAGGATTCATCTAAAAAGAAAGTTCAGTATAGAAATAAGAAAGGAAAGATAAATTCTTTTGATCTTCGTAGCAGCTGCGATGAGCTTGTATCTTCTGATTCTGGGTCTGAAAATGATTTTAACTTTGTTGACTCAGAAGAGTCATCTGATGAAGAATTTTGTAATGACCCACACTGTACAGAATGTAAATATTGTGACTGTGATGATCCTGATGTTTATACATGTAATGCAGTCAGAATGATGAAGACTGATTATGATGAGACCAGCAAAAATATTTTTGCACAAATGATGGCTGCTACTGATCCACAGATGAAAGATATGTACAGATCTTTGCTAACAGAACATTTGAAGAAAACACCTTCTAATCTGAAGAATTCTCCAAATAAAGGGTATGTACCTCCTGCTACTCTTTTCTCAGTAGAGGCCTTAACCAAACAGTTTAGAAATGAAGATTTTGGAGAAGATCTGCCACAGACTTTGCCTGCAGTTCATCAGGCAATTAAGGAATTGAGAAAAACAATCAAGGAGAACAGGAGACTGTGTGTTGAGAAACACAATGAACTAAGTCTAAGGATATTGAATGCACAAGCATCTCCTGCCTCTTCATCACAAGGCCCTGTTTCAGGAAAAACAGAAAACTGGACTTATCATCTAGGACAAGTTCAGCAGCAGTACAGCTAGGAAGAAGGAGAAGAAGAGGAAAAGGCAAGAACAGATTTTGGATGCAATAGCATGAATAGAGATGTCATGTATTGTGTCAAAATGAAGGTAAAGATTGGAAACTAGTATGAGTTCTGGAAAGTTCTTATGGATACTGGTTCTAGGTTAAATATTGTAAGTGATACTATAGTTGGTATGCATCATCGAAGGCCAACAACATGTCTGAGGGTGATTACTGCAAGTGGTGATATCCCCACTAAGTATGAAGCAGAAATAGATGTTCTACTTACATAAAAGATCGGAGTTCATTTGGTTTGTCCCGTTGTCCCAGGACTAGACTGTGCAATGTACCTTGGGACCCCATTTTTTCAGAATTTTAGCATGCATGGAGCAAAATTTGATACAAAAACCCAGAGGTATGGATATTTTATCAGCCTTGAGAATAAGGAAGTCTTTTTTCCATTTATCAATTCTAATTCTCCAATTAGGATTAAAAGACTGGAGAGAATGGAACATCTTCTGGCAAAAATGGAAGTAAAAAGAGAAGTATTAAAAACAGAAGAACATTTGGATAATGGAAAATATGCCTCTGAAATAGCAAATCTCACTGCTAAATTCAAAGAGTGTTGTTCGGACGATCCAAATGCTTTTTGGCATATTAAGAAACAGGAAGTAGAGCTTCCTCTCAAAAAAGACTTCAGTGGAAAATTAAGGAGATCCAAAGCAGTGGCAATGAATGAAGAACAGATGAAGCTTTGCAGAGAAGAAATAAAGGATCTCTTAAAGAAAGGGCTTATCAGGAAAAGTAAGAGCCCCATAGCATGTTTTGCATTTTATGTTAATAAGCATGCTGAAATTGCCAGAGGAAAGCCAAGGTTGGTTGTGAATTACAAACCCCTGAATAGTATTTTGGATTATGATGCATACCCTTTGCTAAAGCCATCCTCCATACTTGCCCAGATATCAAAGTCTAAAATATTCTCCAAATTTGATCTCAAATCAGGTTTTTGGCAAGTAGGAATCAAAGAAGAAGACAAATGGAAGACAACATTCTCTGTACCTGAAGGACATTATGAATGAAATATCATGCCATTCGGCCTAATTAACGCTCCTTCAGCCTTCTAGAGAATAATGGATGAAACTTTTGAAGGAATGGAGGAATTCCTGAAAAAGTATATTGATGATTTACTGATTCATTCTGATAATATTGCTGACCATGTTAAACATTTGAAAATCTTTCTCCGCAGGGTCAAAGAAATGGGTATAGTATTATCAGAATCCAAGATGAAGTTATTTAGGCCAATGATAGACTTCTTGGGTTACAATATACAATATGGATCCTATACTGTAATCCAAAGGAGTTTGAATTTTGTTGATCACTTCCCTGATGAAATTAAGGATAAGACACAGTTGCAAAGATTTTTGGGAAGTCTGAATTACATTTCTAAGTTTCTGAAGCATTGTGCACAAGAAAGGAAATTGTTGAATAAAAGGCTTCAGAAAGATCCAATTCCATGGAATGGTGACTGCACACAGGCAGTCAGAGCAATAAAAGAGAAAGTCAGAAATATTCAGCGTCTCTCCCCTATCAGAGAAGAATGGGAGAAAATCATTATGACAGATGCTAGTTATGAAGGTTGGGGAGCAGTCTTGTGCCAAAAGAACCCCAGCAGCAAAAATGAGATTGAGATAAGTCAATATGCATCTGGATTATGGCCCAAAAATCAATTGAATTGGTCAAGTCTGAAGAAAGAGCTTAAAGCAGTTTGTTTGGGAATAGAAAAATTCAGAGATTTTGTCATTTACACCAAATTCACCATCAAAACAGACTGCCAAGCATTAAAATATGCCATTCACAAATGTGATTTTGAAGACGCTGCTATGGTAAGATGGATTATGCAACTCAGTCAATATAACTTTGATATTGAATTTGTCAAAGGAGATAAGAACAATTTTGCAGATATGTTGAGCAGAGAGTTTTTATCTGAACATTCAATAATGAGTCTGCAATGCAATTTCATCAGAAGACATGAATATACTATAGAAATTGAGACTTCATCTGGATGGATTTCATATGATTTGGAAACAAGTCTTTTAGACCATGATGAAGATTGGCGACCGATAAAAGAAGTCAGGTACAAGACAAGCATTGATTTCCTTTGGACAGATCCTCATCAAGATGAAGCAAATAATGAAGCCCTTGAAGCCCTGGATTATCTAAGGCAAATCGGGAGCATTGCCTATGTAATTGAGAGAGATCATGAAGATGATAATAGGATCACTAGTTGTCACATAACATTCAGAAGGTTTGACAATCATCTTCACAGGGAAAATTATGATTTGGATTGGCAGCAAGAGGCTTTCTACACAACAATGAATCTGCAGAATTTTTCTACTAATATGTTTTATTCCTTGCAGTTTTCTTTTTTGTTTGAAGATACTCCAGTAGAAGACATGGAAGAAGATGACCCTGTTCCAGGATGGTTCATGGATTGGTGGGAGAAATATGGCTTATCCCCACTTATCATGAAACCATACTCCATGGGCTTGTTGAAAATACCAAATTTCAGTCCTAACAGCACGATGATGACATTGGTTTTGGATAAAACAATAGGAGATGTGGTAAATATTAACAGTACAGATTTTCTGAATGGTGTCAGAAGATGTGGCCATGTGAGGTGGTTCGTAATGAATCACTACAAGTGCAGGAAAATAATTCTGAGTACCAGCTACGAAGAATTCCATCAACAAGCTAATCTAGAATTAAACCCATTCATGAACCTTAATGAATTAGATTTACCAGATCCTCATGATAATTCAACTTGGGAAACTGAAAAAGAAGTGTGGGTACAATATTATTCCAATTACTTAATTGAAAGATGGAATTACCAGTACTACACTTACCCACAAATTGATTATTACACCTTTGATTGACGTCTTTCCAGTCGACTATGGTGCTGGACGAGCTTTCGTGGATTCCCTCGTCCTGGAATCTCCACTTTGTACGTCTTGAGATTTGCATATCTCGTCTTTTTAGTCATTTCAATCTTTCGAGGGTTCTCTTTTATGAATATCCTCTGTGTAAATTACTATATGTATGAAGATTCGGTCCCCACATGCCTCAGGCTCTCTGAAAAAGAGTAGGGATGAGATAACATAGGACAATATTGTCCTATGCCCGAATCTTGCTTTTGGCGATTTGCCCAGGTCTGTCCAGTACTTTATTTCTGAGTCATAACATAGGACAATATTGCCCTATGCCCGAATCTTGCTTTCGGCGATTTGTCCAGGTCTGTCCAGTACTTTATTTCTGATTCATCAGTATGGACACAGTCCATTCACGGATGTTTGTTCCCTTCCAGCTTTATAAATAAGAGATAGCTGCGAAGTAAGATTCATTCGGGTTTGGAGAGAGTCTGAAGTCTTGAGTTTTGGGTCGAGTGATTTTTCCTGCTCTGCATCTGCGGACCATAGTGTCTGATCTGCTTGCATCATGAAATATTCACTCAGGTCTTATAGTTTTGGTTTGGAAGCCTGCGCATCAGTGTGCTCGGCATTGGTGAGAACCTAAAGTGGTTGAACCAATAGGAAAAGTCTGTATATTTATGAGTCTGTAAAATTTTTGAGGCAGAGTCTATTTATTTCCAGGCAGCCTCCGGTAATACTTGTTCCTTGCGGATGGTAGAAAGTCCGGTAAATGCAATGACAGTCAATCTCTGTAAAGAAAACATCTTTATGTAAAATCTGCATCCATATAATAAAATTTCCACCAATTCATATTTCCGCAAGCTTGCTGTGTCATTTATATCTGTGAGAAAGGTCCTGTAGAAATGGGCCAAAAATCAATTGAATTGGTCAAGTCTGAAGAAAGAGCTTAAAGCAATTTGTTTGGGAATAGAAAAATTCAAAGATTTTGTCATCTACACCAAATTCACCATCAAAACAGACTGCCTAGCATTAAAATATGCCAATCACAAATGTGATTTTGAAGACACTGCTATGGTAAGATGGATTATGCAACTCAGTCAATATAACTTTGATATTGAATTTGTCAAAGGAGATAAGAACAGTTTTGCAGATATGTTGAGCAGAGAGTTTTTATCTGAACATTCAATAATGAGTCTGCAATGCAATTTCATCAGAAGACATGAAGATACTGTAGAAATTGAGACTTCATCTGGATGGATTTCATATGATTTGGAAACAAGTCTTCTAGACCATGATGAAGATTGGCGACCGATAAAAGAAGTCAGGTACAGGACAGGCATTAATTTCCTTTGGATAGATCCTCATCAAGATGAAGCAAATAATGAAGCCCTTGAAGCCCTGGATTATCTAAGGCAAATCGGGAGCATTGCCTATGTAATTGAGAGAGATCATGAAGATGATAACAGGATCACTAGTTGTCACATAACATTCAGAAGGTTTGACAATCATCTTCACAGGAAAATTATGATTTGGATCGGCAGCAAGAGGCTTTCTACACAGCAATGAATCTGCAGAATTTTTCTACTAATATGTTTTATTCCTTGCAGTTTTATTTTTTGTTTGAAGATACTCCAGTAGAAGACATGGAAGAAGATGACCCTGTTCCAAGATGGTTCATGGATTGGTGGGAGAAATATGGCTTATCCCCACTTATCATGAAGCCATACTCCATGGGCTTGTTGAAAATACCAAATTTCAGTCCTAACAGCACGATGATGACATTGGTTTTGGATAAAACAATAGGAGATGTGGTAAATATTAACAGTACAGATTTTCTGAATGGTGTCAGAAGATGTGGCCATGTGAGGTGGTTCGTAATAAATCACTACAAGTGTAGGAAAATAATTCCGAGTACTAGCTACGAAGAATTCCATCAACAAGCTGATCCAGAATTAAACCCATTCATGAACCTTAATGAATTAGATTTACCAGATTCTCATGATAATTCAACTTGGGAAACTGAAAAAGGAGTGTGGGTACAATATTATTCCAATTACTTAATTGAAAGATGGAATTACCAGTACTACACTTACCCACAAATTGATTATTACACCTTTGATTGACGTCTTTCCAGCCGACTATGGTGCTAGACGAGCTTTCGTGGATTCCCTCGTCCTGGAATCTCCACTTTGTACGTCTTGAGATTTGCATATCTCGTCTTTTTAGTCATTTCAGTCTTTCGAGGGTTCTCTTTTATGAATATCCTTTGTGTAAATTACTATATGTATGAAGATTCGGTCCCCACATGCCTCAGGCTCTCTGAAAAAGAGTAGGGATGAGATAACATAGGACAATATTGTCCTATGCCCGAATCTTGCTTTCGGGGATTTGCCCAGGTCTGTCCAGTACTTTATTTCTGAGTCATAACATAGGACAATATTGCCCTATGCCCGAATCTTGCTTTCGGCGATTTGTCTAGGTCTGTCCAGTACTTTATTTCTGAGTCATCAGTATGGACACAGTCCATTCACGAATGTTTGTTCCCTTCCAACTTTATAAATAAGAGATAGCTGCGAAGTAAGATTCATTCGGGTTTGGAGAGAGTCTTAAGTCTTGAGTTTTGGGTCGAGTGATTTTTCCTGCTCTGCATCTGCGGACCATAGTGTCTGATCTGTTTGCATCACAAAATATTCACTCAGGTCTTATAGTTTTGGTTTGGAAGCCTGTGCATCAGTGTGCTCGGCACTAGTGAGAACCTAAAGTGGCTGAACCAATAGGAAAAGTCTGTATATTTATGAGTCTGTAAAATTTCTGAGGAAGAGTCTGTTTATTGCCAGACAGCCTCCGGTAATACTTGTTCCTTGCGGACGGTAGAAAGTCCGGTAAATGCAATGACAGTCAATCTCTGTAAAGAAAACATCTTTATGTAAAATCTGCATCCATATAATAAAATTTCCACCAGTTCATATTTCCGCAAGCTTGCTGTGTCATTTATATCTGTGAGAGAAGGTCAATTTCAGTTGCGCAAAGGTAAATCTTTGGTTGCGGCGAGAATATCGTAATCACACAGAGATTTTAATTAAAATACAGGGTTCACAGCAAAACAGAGTAAAATAAAAGAGGTTGCCAAAATTTACTTGCTAAGGATTAATGCCATAATGCAGCTAGCCCCACTTTATATTATATGTTAAAACGTAAATAAATACATTGGCGTGATAAATGGAGGCTGCAACTCCAAGTGAAAAAACACAACAAACTCACTGTGATTTACCCATCACTGGGTTGCGGTGTAAACTTCCGTAAAAATAGTTTTCAGGCGGCCACCAAAATTTCCTCCATGATTTTCTTCTCACTACCTCACAAACTCTAGCTCGCTAACTTGCCCAATATGCCCAACATTACATGGGCGATTTTACATAGTAAATGATTTTATGAACTTGCAGGTGTTGTGGAGTGTGGGCAAGAGTCGTGAAATGAATGTTTGCCCATATCTATTTATTAAACTTCATTAAATGCTTTAACCTCTGTAATGTGTTGCGGAATGGTCCACTCTGAACCATAGTTACCAAATTCGGCCGAATCAGGCTGAAAAATTCGAATATTCGGCAATTCGATTTGGTTCGGTGAAAAATACGATTAAATTCGATTCGATCAATGCAGAATGTAATTAGTTTCTGTTTCTGAAAAAACTGATGTGGATGGAGTCAGAATTATGGATGAGGGAGAGAACCATAGTTACCAAATTCGGCCGAATCATGCTGAAAAATTCGAATATTCGGCAATTCGATTCGGTTCGGTGAAAAGTACGATTAAATTCGATTTGATCAATGCAGAATGTAATTAGTTTCTGTTTCTGACAAAACTGACGTGGATGGAGTCAGAATTATGGATGAGGGAGAGTCCCGTAATATTCCCGCCAACCAAAGAGCGCATCTCCATTTTCCCTTGCTCGACTGGGAAATGGAGACTCGACATGCCCACAATCAGTAGAGGGAACAGATGGCAAAAACATAGGATTTGCAGCCTTTAACAGGAGGAACAGAATTTACAACATAAATAATTCCTTAACCATGTGTTTTCTAACAGGATTCACTAAAAGAGCTAATTAGATATTTAGTTTTTAAGTTATTAATCAATATACACGTTATTTTTTATTTTTAAGTGATAAAAAAATCTTTGATTTGAGGTTGCCATCTTTTTAAAAAATGATTTTTTTGGAAATAATATTTCTGGGTGTAATTGTTTTTCCAAAAACCAATTTATATAATATTATATACAAGTATAATATTTTTAATTGTTTCAATTTATAAATAATTAAAGGAAAATAATTTAATAAAAAAATATAGAATTTTTTCTTAAAATTTAAAAATATAACGAATTTATAAGTTTTATATTTTCGAATTTTTTCCGTATTGAATTTTAATGAATCAAATTTTCAAATTTTTCCCGTATCTCGTATTCGTATTGGAATTCAAATTTGGTAACTATGCTCTGAACTTCTGTTTTGAATTCTGTCATTTTGCCAACACAGCCAGCCCTGCCACAGTGGTTCCAACAGTTGCAGCTCCCACCACTGTTTCGAATTCTGTCATTTTGCCAACACAGCCAGCCCTGCCACAGTGGTTCCAACAGTTGCAGCTCCCACCACTGTTTCTCCCATCGCCGCCGTCACCGCCAATTGCGATATCGGGTATCTGGTATCTTCTTTCATTTATAGGTTTCATTCACAAGGGTAGTGATTTTGTTCATTTTCTGAGAAAAGACACTGTTAATTTACCAAGGCTTCATGTCAAATTTGTAGGAGGCAAAAGAGCTGTGGTGCTCGGAATAATTCTGGGAGTACTGGCCGCTATGCGTGAATTAATTACAGCCATATGCTTTTGGAAGTGGAATTATGTGCCAACTTCGGGGGCATCAAGCCAATTTATGTGCCTCATGCGAAGTTATGGCCAAGGATGGCTATAACCACTCCTCCATTGTGATTATAACACTTGTTAATAGCTAGTGCTAATGCCCCTACGTGTAATTTTAGACAATCGCATGACAAACCCCACAGTAATGTACCTACTGTCTTGGAAACGCGGAAAAGAAGTAGAGAAGTTGGTAGTCACCAGCAACGACAATGAAGGATTTCCGGCCATGAGCGTCTTCAATGTGGTGGCCGTGGACAGATGGCCAGATCGGCATAGAGCAGTAATTTTAGACAGAATCGCATGACAAACCCCACAGTAATGTACCTACTGTCTTGGAAACGCGGAAAAGAAGTAGAGAAGTTGGTAGTCACCAGCAACGACAATGAAGGATCTCCGGCCATGAGCGTCTTCAATGTGGTGGCCGTGGACAGATGGCCAGATCGGCATAGAGCACGCATCGATTGGGAAGCACGTGGTAGCCGAGAAGATTGAAGTTGTCTTGGCTCGCCTCCAAGAAAATGGAGTTATCGTTTGGCGCGAACACGATGATGTTGTACCGACCAAGAATGGAGGGAAAAAGACGCAGGCCAGTGTCAAGAGCGTTGTACCCTCTGTATATTAGCTCTATCATCGCTTCTATCATCGCTTCTTCGAACATATATGTCATTCTCCTCATCCCTAATTGTTGCTCTTGCTGCCATCGCGCCTTCAAAGAAACTGAAACTTCTTCTTCCTCCACCTTAAATAAAGTGTCGATGCCAAGAATGGCCAAGAACTGACCGTCGTTGAACATGTTAAAGTGGTTGATTTCTACTCCCTCCACCTAAATTCCCAATGTTGTGGAATATTCACGCATTCTTGGAGCGACGGTTACGGCGAGGAAGTGGAAGCTTCAAATTGTATGTAGCTTCTTCCCTACGGGGAGCCTGGCAAATTCCGGAGACGAGAAGAGGCCCTTCACTGTCTGATACCCAAGAAT
Source organism: Pinus tabuliformis (assembly GCA_031772625.1). NCBI lineage: Eukaryota > Viridiplantae > Streptophyta > Pinopsida > Pinales > Pinaceae > Pinus > Pinus tabuliformis. The sequence goes on from CM062818.1 coordinate 819,931,349, forward strand.
CCATGGACTGGGGGAATATGTATTTCATGAAGGCTTCGTCAATGACTGCCCAGAGCATGAGCATCAGCATCAGTGCAAAAAAGCGATCAACAATAATTCATTATGTTAATAATTCTCCAACCATGAAGATAAAAAAGAAGACGAAACACACGATAATGCCCCTACTGTCACGCCCAACGTTCTACGTGCCTCATTTTCTATAATGACAATTGTTCTCACACACTGACAGTGGATGTAATGACAGTTGTTTTCAACAATGGACGGTGGAAAAAAAAGTGTAGAAGAAAGTGGATGGTGAAGAGCTTTAAAGGGGAACATTTTCGGTGTAAAATAGGGTAATAATGCATAAGGTAATGGATAGAGTATACAATTTAGGGTAAAATAGAATAAGTTAAATAAGTTTCAAACTTAAAGCATAAGGTAAAAGAAATTAAATAAACCTATAATCCATAGGGTAATGGATATGGAAAGAGTAATAAAATATAAGGTGTAATAGGATAAAGCATAAAAAAAATCAAATAAAACCATAATCCATAATAGGGTAATGGATATCTCGATGCGGGTGTTTAATATGCAGCGCAGTCCATAGGTGGTGCTTCACATGGGCATGTGTCAGCCCGGACATGCCACGCAGTACCCTGCAGCCTGTTTCATATGGGCGAATGCAGGTGATCCTCCGCGGGTGTTATTACCAGTCTTGTCTGCCTTTATTGTCCTCCTGCAAATCTGTGCGATGGCGCTTCATATGCCGGGAGCCTCTGTCACATTCTTGCATTCATTCGAAGCTGGTGGGCACTCTGCTGCAACGTTGGAGCATTCTCTGGTGAGGTGGGGGATTGCGCAGGGACATTCTTGCTCTGTGGCAAACTTAGCAATGCAGAGGGAGCGCCTCAGAATGAGCAGCCGACAAGGAGGCTCTCGGGGTCGGGCTTCAGCTCAGAGGACCGCAATTTCTCCTTCTTCCTTTGTCGAGGTAACATCTGACCAGCATTGCTTCCATGGTAGAGCAATGGGACGTGGCAGCGCGCCTGGGACCGGAGATATACCAGAATGCGGACATGCAGCGCATCCCACAGTCAGGTATAGAATACCTTGCACACTGGCAAACTCCACATTCATCATATCTGTTTCTGTCGAGCATTGTGGCAATCTCAGAGGTCAAGCTGAAGCAACTCAAGGAAACCCTCCACCGGCTCAAGGGACTGTGCCCACAATTGATATGCAGGTGCCCACAATTGATCTGCAACGCCCTACTAGGGAAAGTTCCTCCCCAGCTACTCAAGCTGCCCTTGCGGGCCCAAGCGAACCGGCTCAGAGGATCCATACCAGCTCGGTGGTCCCTCTCTCTGACTCCCAACAATTTAGGGGCAAGGTGGAGGAAGAGCCCTATACCACAGACGATGATTAATTCAACCAATCAGTTCGCTCTCAGCAGCCTGGAAAGGAAAGCTACACTCTGTTTTCGTACCTTGTTATCTGTATGTGTTCGGTTTCAGTCTGGATTTCAAAATCTATGTGTCGGCTATAATGATCCATATGTTTATCAGTCCTTGATCAAGTAATGTCATGTGTCGTTATGTTAGTCCGTCACAGCATGTCCATGCTCAGCATCCAATTTTTGTACCTGTTCAATTTTGGGTATGTATAAATTTGGGCAAACTGTCAATCTTTCGGCAGGAGTTACAGGGCCATGGCCCTGTTGTAACACTGATGTAATTTTTTGACTTTTTGTACTATAATAGAATAGCTTGATTCAGGAAAAAAAAATAGGGTAATGGATATGGAAAAAGTAATAAAATATAAGGTGTAAGAGGATAAGGTAACCCATAGCATAATGGATATGGAAAGAGTAAATATAAGGTGTAATATGATATGGTAATAGGATACCGAATACGCAATAGAGTAATTAGGGTAATTGTAGAGTCATAAAACATAGGATAATAAAATAGAGTAATAAGATAGAGAATAGGCCAAATAAGCCTTCAAATTTAGGATAAAACATAATGGAACAAGGACTGCAAGCAGTGGGAGTCCCTGTTAATTTTATAGGAGAACAAGGAAATGAAAAAAGAAGGTACTAAATCAATGATTACAGAAAATAAATAGCAATGCAAACACTTGCAAATTTTGTTCCTAATTTTATTTAGAACTGATGAAATCTTTAAATTAATTTTGTTAGAGGGATGCATCATAGTTTCAAACACAATGTGATTATTCTAACTTGGCTCATCAGAAAAGAATCAACGAACCTACAATGTCCTTAGGCTGAAGGAGCAGTGAACGTGATTATTCTAACTTGGCTCATTAGAGAAGAATCAACGAACCTACGACGTCCTTAGATCGAAGGAGCAGTGAGATTGTTTGTTGACACCAATTTTCTTTCATTAATCATTCATTTGGATCGTATAAATTAACTGCAGTTAATTAAATAATTAAAAATAAATTCTCTATTTAATAATTTTAAAAATATAATATAATTACTCCAATGCTCCTTTGATGTGTTGTCATCGTGCATGTTAGGTTATCACATGATAGACAAGCGCTAAGATCGTTGGCTCACAACGTCAAACAACGAGTAAAATTATCGGCCCACTCGACCAGATCGGTGGTGGACAGTCAGAAAAGCAATCACAATCATAAAGTAATGGTTTACACAACGGAGTTTCATTTTCATAATATTCTGAAACCTATTTACTTTTATTTCATAACTTTATTCTTTCACAAAGGCATTTGATACACAACAAAGTTTCATTTTCATAATATTCTTGGACATACATCTTTGGAGCTTGTTGTGCAACCACGGTCTTCATCCCGTCTTTCCATAACTACCGCATTTGGTCATTCATTGGACTTGGAATGACAACATACACTGCATGGTATATGACAATCGTAGCCGTTGTTCATGGACAGGTACATATAGCCAAATCCCGTACAGTTTTCTCTCTGCAATAAGATGAAGTTCCCAGAGTAATTCATAGGGATATCTGATAGTGTCCAAATTGGGCAGGTTGAAAATGTGGAACACTCGGCCCCAACAAAGATGGTGTTATACTTCACAGGAGCCACAAACATCCTTTACACTTTTGGGGGTCATGCAGTCACAGTGTAAGCAACTCTTTATCAATTTTCAAGCTTTTCTATGAGCTGAGTTCTCTACGGATTTATCTGACCAATTACGGATTTGTACTCTACAGTGAAATAATGCATGCCATGTGGAAGCCTCAGAAATTCAAGTATATCTACCTTTTGGCAACTCTGTATGTATTCACATTAACGCTGCCATCTGCAATATCGGTTTACTGGGCTTTTGGAGATGAGCTCTTGAATCATGCAAATGCTTTCGCTTTGCTCCCCAAGTCAGTTTTCCGTGACATTGCTGTCATTCTTATGTTAATTCACCAGGTAAGCTGGAGTCTCTATCAACAATTGTTTTGAAACATTTTCAATTTTGACATCGTACTCAGAAATTAGAATTATCCTGGAATGAGTTTAATATGTGACATCCTAGAGACCCCATTTTGGACTTATTTTTCTCTGTAAACTGTTAATAAAAGTAGTTTGGTTACACTGATAGTATACTATCTTGCTATTCTTTGTGTACAGTTCATTACCTTTGGCTTTGCATGTACCCCTCTCTACTTTGTTTGGGAAAAAGTCATTGGAATGCATGATACCAAGAGCATTTTTCTTCGGGCACTAGCAAGGCTGCCTGTAGTGATTCCAATCTGGTTCCTTGCAATCATATTTCCTTTCTTTGGCCCCATCAATTCCGCAGTTGGAGCTTTGTTGGTCAGTTTTACCGTCTACATCATACCAACCATGGCACACATGTGCAACTTCAGGACAACTCTTGCCAGACAGGTAGCAAATTGTGCAAATATTCAGTTTTGCAAAAGAAGTTAATTAATGTTCCCCCTTTTTTGAAGGATCGGGACTCTTTGCGATATAATTCTATTTGATTGACATCTAAATCACGACTATTTGTTAACGTTGTCTTCAGTTTCCTCTTACCAACATTATGCATTCAGCCAATGAGACTTTGACTTTAATATGACATTATACAGCCACCAACTCAGATACACAAGGCAAAGTTACTTTTCTGTCATAATTTCATTCATTAAAAAATTAATAAATAACAAATAATTAAAAAATAAGGTAAATCAACCTTGCATGAATGCCAGGTGTCTCAACTATTGATTCCCAAATTTTGATGTTTTACCTTCCAGCCACCACAACCTTCATCATTGGAAGTGTTAGTCGTTGGTGCTCCGTGAGTCAGTAACAGTTTTTCAGTCCGCAAATCAAGAAACAAAGGCAGCGAAGAGAGCACAACACAGTAACAATTTCTCATTCTGCAAAGCAAGAAACGAAGGCAACGAAGAGAGCACAGGAAGAAGCTTTTGGGCAAGAGCGGAATGAAAGGTTGTTTTATAAACTCTTGGTGGATAATGTGGAAGAGTTACTTCCAACTGTTGGCAAATCCGGTCATCTGTAATGTTATCACTCGCACCTTTTTTGTTATGTTTTGTCATTTCTTGCTGAATTTCGGTTGTGAGATGTATCAACAAAGTGAAGCTTAGTGTTGTGCCTCATATCCTCTGGAAACCGTATTAGAATAATTTTTATTTTTGCTGTTTTGTCATTTCTTGCTGAATTTTGGTTGTGAGATGTATCAACAAATTGAAGCTTAGTGTTGTGCCTCATATCCTCTGGAAATCGTATTAGAATAATTTTTATTTGTGCTTACAAGAGATTTTGTAGAATCTATGGCGGGTTCTTTTATCTTAAGCATGTCTCAATCTGCAATATACTACCTTTTTTTTTTTTTTTTTAGATGTAAACTCATAGGATGTTATTCACTTATATTTGAATATCATATAGGACTTCAGTCTTGGGCTAGGGCATGGCTGAGTTTAATGAGTGTCAAAATGCTTTATCTGCTATCTTAAATTTCCCAGAGACCTTAAAGATCTTGAGAATACTAAATGAGGCATTTACCGTTGAGTTTTTGAGTAAGGTTTTCATGTTCAATATCATTAATATCACCTGCAGTAAATAGAAACAGTTAAAGCAAAAAAAATCGATGCATTTAAAGCAGAGGAAATTAAAGAATGAAATGGATGCATTTCTCGTTGAGTTTTTGATTAAGGTTTTGGTAAGTTCACCTTGAAGCCACGGTGCTAAATTTATGCTTTAAAAGGTTTTGAAGCATTTTGTTCTCTATCGGTCACAATTAACAGGTTCTCCATGATCCTCTGCAGGTAGATCCCTTGCAGCTAGCGGAATGGTGGTCACATGCACAAGAGCGGGTCATGGACCAATGGACCAGTCGCTACATTAAGCAGAGCAACAAGTACATATTATTTACAACCTCATAAGAGTACCTCATTTTACAGTTTGGTATGCATTTTTGTATTGCAAAATATCTATGTGAACAAATACCTGAAACTAATTAATGCAGATGAAGCTGGAGTCTAAGGGTTTTCAAATCTCTATTTTTCCATATAAATGTTCTGCTAATCTAATGAATTGAATGACTATTTATTTTATGACTTGTTTAAGTCTACTATGAGTTGTTTAAGTCTACATCTTGCAGATTGAAAGCAGATTGAAAACAGGAAAGAAACCTTACTTGCGAAGTGGAGAACTTTGGCAGGGGAAAAACCAGAAACCTCACTTGCGAAGTGGAGAACTTTGGCATTTGAAGTGTGCCTGACTACAGACGTGAGCTTCAGAGAGGCTGTTGTCTGCTTCAATGGCTTTGCAATGAGGCTGATGTCTGCTTCAATTGCTTCAAGTAGAGAGTCGGTGGCAGTCGGCAGTGGCCATGGGCGACAGGTGTAAATAATGGTGGTAGCCGGCAGTAACAGGTGTAATCACCACTTCAAACCTTTTGAACAAAGGTTTATGCAACATTGCCCCAGCTATATATAAAATCACAGAACTTTGGATAAAATGGATCAGTACGGCGTATTAATATGAAATCAATCGATATCCCGACAATAAGACCTCCAAAACAAAACTTTGGATAAAACCAAAAAACCACGATATGTTTTTTTTAAAACATTGGTTAAATGTAACGGTGCGCCTGAATTAATATGAAATATATTGCGATCGATCGCTATAGTCCCTGCTATGCTGGAGGCAGGGACTAATAAGATAGAGTAATAAGGTAGAGAATAGGTTAAATAAGCCTCAAACTTAAAGCATACAATAAAATAGTTCAAATAAACCCATTACCCTATAATAAACTCATAACCCATAGGATAGTGGATAGAGTAATAAAATATAAGGTGTAATAGGATAGAGTAATAGGGTAGAGAATAAGCAATAGAGTAATTAGGTAATTGACATAGTAATAAAACATAGGTTTAATATGATAGAGTAATAAGGTAGAGAATAAGCCAAATAATCCCTCAAACTTAGGATAAAGCATAAAACATAGGGTAATAAGATAAAGTATTGGAGTAGAGAACAAGCCAAATAAGTCTCAAATGTAAAGCATATTGTAAAAGAGATCAATGAAAACTTAAAACATGGGGAAATAGGAAACATATAAAGCAAAAAAGTCAAATAAATCCTGAAAACATATGATACTAGGAAACATAGGGTAATAGAAAACTTGGGTAAGATTAAAAAAAAAACTTAAAAAATAGGGTAAAAGATATCAAATAAACCGTAAAAAAAAACATAGGATAATAGGAAACATTCCTAACTAGGGTAATAGGAAACATAGGGCAATAGAGCGAAAGCATGGTGCAGGGTTACACTTTTTGGCAAAAGAGGGTGCGTTTGGGTGGAAAGATCAATGGCTCGATTGAGCCTTTTCTAGGCGCTTGATCGATGATCTGTAAACTGCCGTGGATATTTCACTGAACAGTTCGTCACAACAGAACTAATAATACTATATTATATGAGATTCTACACTATTATAGTTTTATTAAAATTTAAGATCTGTAGATTTAATTGTAATTAGTGCATGCACGCGAATGGAAGTTATGCAGAAAAGTAGAGAACAAAAAAATAAGTTCACACACACACATAAGACACAAAATATGTTATAGGAAACCATTTCGATAGAAACCCTAGCTGGAAGGTGAGGTCGATTCGCTCTCTTTCTCTGTTTGGAAAATATGGTTGTAGGTACAAAGAAGTAATGCATGTGGCCCGTGGGCTGCTACAATGCACATATCCTTTGTGTGAGCCCTACCTCCTACCTCTCCTAACTATCTTTTCTCAGCTATGGAACAAAATGATTTCAAAATAATGGAATGACTCTTCCTCCTAGTGGCACGGTTATAATATAACCTGATAGCCTACTAGCAATTAACTTTGACTACATCAACACTTAAATAGAATTACAATATAGACTATTCTAGAGTCTTTTACATCACAAACACATGGCTAGCCCATTTCCCATGAATAATGTGGTTGGCATGACATCTTCCCCAATTATAGGTGTGAAAATAAGAAGGTCAAATTTTGAGTGGCATAAATTTTGCATACAGACTCCGATTGACATGCTTCTTGTGCAGTTGGAAATATGTTTTTGTGTAGAACAACATGAAATGGTACTACACTAAAGAGGGAAATTTTTACCCCAAAAAACGTTTTTCAATGCCTCAAAACAATCCCAGAAGGTTTCAGGCCTTGTTTTTTCCAAACTAGGTCCCGCTGGTAAAAATGGTCCCATGAGATTACTCCACTTATTTGACTCTAAATGCATTGATATGGATGAAAAACAATATAGTGATCCAATTTGGATCACACCTCCCCATTTTGGGAAGCTTTTGGTCCCCAAAAGATTATACTAAATGAGGTGAGGAAATATTTCCTCCACCTTCTCTCTAGTGTATTATTAATTTTGCCTAGAAGTTGTCCCTTCAACCCAATCTGCCAAAGGTCATGTTGCCCCTATCTTGTAGTTCTATAACTCTTCTGCAAAACTATATCTTCTATCAACTCTACATGAGTATTTAGTGCCAGATCCTCCACAGAAGGTAGGACTTGTTCCTCTTCCTGATCTAGAATGGAAGGCTAATAGAGTTTTAAATTCTTCACATTCATAATGACGTAAATGTACATATATGGTGGCAAACTGAGATGGTAGGCATTGTCACCCACCTTTTCTAGTATCTCAAGGGGACCATACCTCAAAGTCTGAATTTTATAACCAGACCCTGTTGGCCTCTCTTTGTTCAACTGTAGTCATTCTCTCTCTCCCATCTTGAATGATTTCTCTATTTTGTTTGATCATGCTTGGCCTTATACGTCTCCTGCGACTTGTGAAGTGTGCCTGGTACCTATAAATGGATCGGCCTAATCTTCTCTATAAATTTTTCAGCCCTCAAAGCATCTCTTGTAAGATCTTCCTTCACTCCTCCTTTCTGACCATATATAATATCCAAAGGTGAAGGTGGAAAATATCCAAAACAAGTCTCAAATGGGGACTTTCCTCTAAAAGTGTGGACTTCTATGTTGTAAGAATGTTGTATATCTAACATATTTTCATCCCAGGTCTTTGAATGCTTCCAGTTGTATCTGATCAGAAGTTGCACCAAATTCCCGTTGAATACTTTCGTTTGTCCATCTGTTTGTGGATGGAATGTTGTAGATATCTTCAAATTTGTGTCCATCTTCTCCCACAATGTAGTCTAGAATACAATGAGAAATCTTGTATCCCTATCTGAAGTGATGCTCCTTGGTATCCCAAAGTGCACCCAAACCTGTCCAAAGAACAATATCTCTACTTCTTGTCTGTTGGTTGTCTTTTTACAGGGCATCATAACACACATCTTATTGAACCTGTCAACTACCACGAATAGGTAGTCATGTCCCTTCCAGGTTGTTGGTAAACCTCCCACAAAGTCCATGGAAATTATTTCCCAAGGACAAGTAGGTACAAGTAGGGATGATATAAACCCTGTTTCTTGTTGTTAGGCTTACTGGTACAACAAAGCATGCATCCTCTTATGAACCTACCTACAGGATCTTGCATCTTGGGCCAATACATATATCTCTGCAAGTTAGCTATGGTCTTCCCTACACCAAAGTTCCCTAACCTTGGAGGTGTGAGCCTTTTTGATCAAATGCAATCGCTCACCTTTAGGAACACATAACTTATCCAACACGTATTGTCATCCATCCTCGAGATGATAGTTAACGATGTTGTCGCCAGCGTGTACATGGATTTGATTCTGCAACTATTAATACACCTCCTTGAAGTCCTCACCCTCTAAATATGACTCTCTATATGAATCATGGGTGAATGGCTTCATGTGCATAAGAGTCCCCAAATCTTTAATCTTCTATGTGAGTGGCATTGAAAGCATGTTGGGAAACATTTTGGTGTTTCCCTTCTTATACTTAATCACAAAATGAAACTGTCGTAAAAAATCCATCCACTTGTAATGCCTGGTTTGCTGTAGCTTACTCTGGGCCCGCAAGTACTATAGAGACTGGTGATCTGTGTGGATTATTGCCTCCTTTCCTATAAGATAATGCTTCCACTTCTTCACAACTTTCACCATGGAATAAATCTCCTTGTCATAGGTAGGGTAGTTAATAACTACCCGATGGAAAACTTCAAAATGGTAGCATACAAGTCTTCCTCCCTGCATCAAGACAACTCCCATAACATACCCACTCGTATTTGTTTCCATTTCAAAGGTACACTGCAAGTTTGGTAATGACAGAACTGGTGCTTGATTGATCTTCTTCTTTAGCTCTTCAAAATCCCTTTGCTAACCTTTTCCCCACTGGAAACTCTTGCCACATGTTTTTATTCCATGGAGTAGTGATGCTACCACTAAAAACAAGGTTATGAATTTCCTTAGGTACTGTGCTTCCCCAAGGAAATTACTGACCTTAAAAACATTAATAGGCACCAACCATTTCATGATGGCATCCATCTTGGAAGGATATATCTTTAGCTCTATTCCACTGATCACATACCCTAGATACACCAAAGATTGGTTCACAAACTCACACTTCTTGAGATTTGCTAGCAGTTGGTGCTTCTTTAATGTTTCCAGCACTTGTGTCAAATGTGACATATGCTCCTCCCAAGTAGTACTATATATCAATATATCATCCAAATAGACAATGACAAATGAATCTATAAAAGGGTGCATTACATCATTCATTAATCTCATAAATGTAGTTGGTGCATTACATAGGCCAAATGGCATGAGTAACCACTCATACAAACCTTGCCTGGTTTTAAAGGTGTTTCTAAGTATCTTCTTCTTTAACTCAAACATGGAGATATCCAGACTTCAAGTCTATATTGGTGAAGTATTTTTCTTGTTGCAACTCATCCAAAAAATCATCTATCCTGGGTAGAGGGTATTTGTTCTTAAGTGTGATTTTGTTCAACTCCCTGTACTCTATACACATTTGCCAAGTCCCATCCTTTTTTGGCACAATGATGATGGGTGACCCACATGGTTATGTGCTCAATTGAATGACACCCTCTTCCAACAACTGTTATAGATTTTTCTTCACCTAACTTGCTTCTATAACAAACTGCATGTACAACCAATATTTGGAAATGGGTAGTCTGACAATAGCTAGATCTCGTGCTCCACTTCTCTCTTAGGTGGTAACCCTTTAGACTCTAGGAACACATCCCTATATGCCTATAACAACTCCTCCAATTTTTGTTTATGTTTCTTAGTACACCCCTCTAGGGATGCCTTGCCTCTTATTGACTCCTCTTTAGATTGACTTGTTGGCTTGGTTGGCACATACTAGTGAAATTTTATACTTTCCTTTGTGTGCATTAATGATGAATGATTTTCCATCATTGACGAGCCAATACTGATCGGATCTCCTCATGAATATTTCATCTCGCATGTACATGTGTGGACTCTCAAACATGACTCCACATAGGGGAACCACATCTAGTTCTACTTCATCAAAAAAATCAACACTGATAGAAAATCTAATTTTACATTGTTTTATTACCTTCATCTTTCCATCCTTATTTACCCATCCCGATGGATATGGGTTTGGATGATCATAAATGTCCAACCCCAACTTCTTGACTAGCTTTATTGTAATGAGATTCGTCTGCGATCCTGAGTCAAATAGAGCATCAACCATTGTCTTCTTGACCTATATCTTTATATGGAAGAGTTTGGTCATTTCTTTCCCTTCCTGTTGTTGAAGGCTACTCAGATTCACCTCCTTCTGCACTGACATGTGGATGATCTTCTCATCCATGTCCAAGCTACTTTCAACTTGGTTGCTTGAATCTGTGGCCATGGGATTCTTCTGCTTATTATCTTTCTTCTTGTTCTTTGGGTTTAGATTTGGATGCAACTTCTAACACTTATCCTCTGTATGGCCATCATTGCTGTAGTGATTGCTAGGATCTTTGCACTCGTGCATTGTGGTTGTCTTCTTTTTATCTTTTCCCCCTTTTTGCTTATTCTTCCCCTCCTTAGGAGCATCTTGTTGCTCATTTTGCTTCAATCCACTTGATTGTGCTCTCTTTAGGTCTATGTTCTTCGGGTACTATGCTTGTACACATGGCTCATCCACCAATTTGGGCTTGAACAACATAACTTTCTCATGCAAATGGAGGTGCAGACCCCAAAAATACTTGAGTACGTATGGTTTCTTTGGATAGATATCCAACATTATAGCCATCATTCTAAATTTTGTGTTGTACTCCTACACGTTTTGGCCAAACTTTTGCCTATAGTAATGCCACCAAATCCATTGGTCCTCCACATACCCAATGGGATAAAAATATGACTTAATGATGTTTTTGAAATCGTCCCACTTAGTCATTGGAGGTTCTCCTTCGAACCTCAAGGTTTCTGTATGGCTCTCCTGCCAAGTTATTGCATGGACCTTTAATTTCAGCCTTGTGATTGAGATCTTTTTCCCTTCCTCGATCTAATGGACACTGAAATAAAATTCCCGTTGTTGTAACCAATGGTTCAACTTCAGATCGCCGATCTTGCCATGATACAACTTGATATAAACTTTTGCTTCCATTTTAAACATGGATTGATTCACAACACTCGAACTGGGTTGATCCTTTACAGGTTCTTTCTTCGGTTGGTTCACCGTGTGTTCTTGATCTCTCCATTCCCCTTCTGATTTGTCCTCTGCATTTGAACTCCCATCTTCTCCAAATATCCCAAGCTTATTGCTTAGGGATGCCATGACAAGGTTTACATTGCAATTTATATCTGTAACTTGTTGCTCGAGCTGCAAAAACCTCACCTCTGTAGGATCATGAGGTTTGTTTACATATTCATTAGCCATGATTAGGGTTTTATGATTTTTGACCCCACAAAACTAGATCCCCTACAAATATCCAAAAATACCCAAAAAAACCTACTCTGATACCAAATGATCTATAATTGTTGTGGATATTCCATTGGACAGTTCACCACAACATATTTGATAATACTATATTAGAAATATGATATTCTACACTATTACAATTTTATTAAACTTTAAGATATGTAGATTAACTGTAATTAGTGCATGCATGTGAATGGAAATTATGCAGAAAATTAGAGAATGAAAAAATAATCTCTCACACACACATAAGACAAAAAATATGCTTTGAGAAACCCTTTCAGGAGAAAACCGAGATGGAAGGTGTGGTTGCTTCACTCTCTTTATCTGTATGGAAAATATGGCTGCAGGTACAAAGAAGTAATGCCTGTGGTCCGTGGGATGCTATAATGCACAAATCCTCTGTATGTGCCCTACCTCCTATCTCTCTTGGCTATCTTTGCTCATCTATGAAACAAATTCTCTTGAAATAATGTAATGCCTATTCCTCCTAGTGCCCTGGTTATAATAAATCCTGATAGCCTACTAGTGGTTAAGTTTGACTACATCAACCTATTGTAGCGGTTGCAACACCCTCCAAAATTTTGGCCTATACTTAAATTTCGGAGCCTACAATGGATCCTGTGATTGATCGTTCCTTAGTCACTTATTTGGTAAGATGATGATCTCAAGCTTCCCTCTTCAATCTTAACAGTCATTCATGCTTTTATCTTATATAGTATGTGTCATGTTTGGGCATGGGGATTATCGCTTGCCATGTAAAGGGAAGTTTGTTTTGCTTCAAGGGGAAATATTTATGAGAATGGGTTGTCCTCAACACATAGACATGTTTCACACCCATTTCACACACTCTTACACAAGTGTCACCTTTATCCTCCCAAAGTCTATCATCAAAGCCGCACTTGTCGTATGTTGACACAAATGTTGTTGCATTAAGTGAAGTATGTGATATATGCTCTAGATGGTCTATGTTGTATCACTAAGTGTTAAAATGTGTGATCGTAGTCAATTTCTATCAATTTTCATGTCAGTTCCTTTGATCCCACACTTAGTCAAATTCTGGAGCTTCCCTAGCAACCTAGCCTCATCCAACTTTCCTGAACCACGCACTTCGCATATGTAGCCCTCAAGATTTTCCCTTGCCTACTGAAATTGTGAAATGCGTAGAAAGCCCAACCTTCCTTAGCATTCAAAACTGCGCAATGGTTTCCTCTAGTGTCCTTCCCTCAGCTGGAACCCACTATCTCTAGAAATTGTACAGTTTTGTTCCTTAGGCATTTTAGCTACCTAATTCGCCTTGCATACTGAAACTGTGCAGATGCATCCTCCCAGGGCCTCATCCCACAATAGTGCCTTGCATCCAGAAACTGCATATTTTTGTCCCTCAACTACCTAGTATGCCTTGCATCCTGAAATTGCATAGATGTGTCCTCCCAGGGCCTCGTCTCGTAGCAGTGGCTTGCATCCTAAGACTGCGCAGCTTTTTCCCTTAGCTGCCCAGTTTGCCTCGCATCCTAACACTGCGTAGATGTGTCCTCCCAGGGCCTCATCCTATAGTATTCATTACCTTATGAATCTACATAATTGTGTCTCTCAGGGGCCACAAAGAAGGATGACATGCTAGATGACTCTCAAGGATATAAGGAGAAAGAGAAGCAGACCAAGAAACCTAATATATGATGGAAGATTGGGACCACATGAAGACTCCATCTGATGTATAACCCTTTGGAGGGTAGGTATGGAAAACAAAGCACATATTTTGAAATACACTTTTTAGTGTAGTTTGAAGGACTACTTATCATTGTCATATCATACTGTCTTCAATGACATGCACAGTTGCAAGCACTGAAAGTCATTCCATGGTTTTCCTCTACATGTATTACTCCATTTCACTTGTTGGATCAAGTGTCATATTTTCACATGTTTGGTTGTTATGTCATGTTTTTGAACTATTTTGGTCACCTTGAAGGTTGGTATTTGTGTATACAAGTTGTCCTAGCCATGTAAACTCCTATCGCACTCATACAAAAAGCTATAAGCACTGTCGAACAAATTTCATCACGGTTGTCCAAAGGTCTATCCCAAGTGTTGCACTTGTCGCTTTTAACTCTAGATATTCTCACAGAGGGAAATTCTTTGTCTTTTTCTCCTGGTGGTCTATGTTGTCATTTTGTCGAAGTATGCTAAGTGTGTGATCGCAATTTTGAGTCCTCACAAGTTCACTTGCATCCCACACTTAGCCATTTTCCTGAAAATCCTTCTGACTGAAAAACTCCACTTTACTGAACCCCGATTGAGTTTCATTTTTCAGTCTCAACCCTCAGTGTTGTTTCTCTTCTACCTAGAACTGCACAGTGATTAAGGCTGTCCCACAGCATAGTTGCCCTACACAATCCCAAAGGTGAGCAGTCTGCCTTCTTTCCCAGAATTGCGCATAAACTACCTCAAGGCCCGACCTGAATTACGCACTTTGCAAGATCAATCATCAAGCCTCCTCCCTACCTATTAGAAACCCGTAATGCACAGAGACCTGAGCCTGTTTTTCCTCCCAGAATTGCACAGATATGTCCTCCCAATGGCCTCCCTCAGCCAAGACTCACTTCTCCCAAAAAATGCACAGAACTATCCTCTATGGTTCCTCTGCTGCCTTGTCTTGTCTTCCCTTAGAAAATTGTGCAGAGGTGCCTCCTAGGGTCCCACCTTGCAGCTGCCACTGGTGACCTCAACTGTGCAATCCTGCCTCCCAGTGGCCACTGCACAATTTTCCCCAACAGTGAAGATTGTGCCCCGAAGTTCCTCATCCAAGATTGAGTTGTGCTATGTGCAGACTTAGTGACCAATCTCCCTCCTTATCACTTGGAACCGCGTAGTGCGTAGTTATTGGGCCCTCTTCCCAGCCTTTCATCTATTCCTGGCCTGGGCCATGGAAAACATTGCATCATCTGTTTAGTCAATTTAATGTTCTTGAATTGTAAGCATAAATTATCGACGAGGGAAGGTAAACTGATGAAGCACAAGTGCACTGTATGTGCTAGAATTTATTTATGTCGTTAAGGTATTTATGTTATAGTTAAAGTCTAAATCTAGAATTAGTATGGAAATGGTGTTACTATCTATATTAGAGTATTGTTTTTAAGATCTGTTAGCTGGTTATTATGAAATTAATCTTAATTGAATCAAGTTTTGTGGGATGGTTGAAGAGAGATCCTAAACTCTACTATGTTAAACTATTTTTTATTATACTTGGATTTTTACGTTGCAACCACACTAAACTAACTATGAAAGATGGAAATAATGTAAAGGAGATATACCTTATTGAGTTGGAAAATGAATGATGCTTGAATTCACTTTTTAAGAAAAATACGGTCACTTTTTAACTATTGCAGCTTCATTCAATGCAAAAAGTAAAACAAGAACAAAATTGATAAGTTGTAAAACAACCAAACTATGAAATGAGATGATTGAAATATACTAGGTAGAAAGTAAATGAAATGATCAAATTATGTTAGGTAGAAAGCAAATGAAATTGTTGATGCAAATGTCAATTTAATCACGAACTCCATTGGATTGCATCTTAAATCATAAAATAGATCATCCATAATTTAACTCTAAGAAACCAAAGGAAATCTATTTGCAATGAGTCAGAGACCTAATCTGCATGTGGGGGCCCTCCATGAGACAATCAACAGCTTTAATCAACACAACATGAAAAGTATGAACCAAAGTCTATTAATCAGAAATAGTTTTAATAGGATGTTCTCAAAATTACATACAACCGCGTGCACCCAAAACATAGAGCGACCATTGTTCTTATTTACAATCCCTATCAAACCAAATTATATCGCTTAATCATCAATTTTCTATTTGGAAAAGAAAATCGATAATATTTTGTGAAATTTGGATTCTTTTCCGACACATTATCTTACAGTTGACTTTGAGGTTGACCACATTGCAATGAGATTATCTTGAAGGATTGGTTCGAGAAAATAGGAAAGAATCCATGAGGGGATCATTCCTATCCACATATTCTTTTGCTGAGCTGGTGCACTCGAACCCTGTCAATAATGGAGGTAGTTGCGGATCTGTGGATTAACTGTAGAATCAAGTCAATTCTGTAGCTGAATGCAAACTTTAATAAAACAATAAAGTATATGGAAAAAATATGAAAAAGAGGACATGTAAGTGCTTACCTTAACAAAACCTCATATTTATTGCATTTATTTAGATGATAGGGATAGGAAAAAGGAGGAAAGATGAGCAAAAAGGGTGTCAAGGTAAAGCAGTTCTTGGACTCTACGTCATCTTAGACTAGGAGGTTTTGGATTTGATGTTGTCCAGTCATGAGAGAATTGCAGGAACAAGTACACTGATGGATCATGGCAAGATGACGAACGAGATTAAGAAGGAGTGAATATGCTAGAAGACTCACTTGCAGCTGGATGAATGAAAGAAGCTCATCAAAGAGCAAGCGAAAATAACAAATTCATGTAATCATCTTACAAGACCAAGATCATTGAATACCCTACAACATCAAGCCATGCGAAGAAGATAAAACACATCCAAGAACACATCATTCATTCAACATCAACATCAACTTGACATTTCCACCACAACCAGCCAATCCAATGCAACAGTGTCATGTCAAGTTTTTTCATGAGTTGTCAAGGCCACATCACTACCATGGGCCATATCTATTGTAACTGAATGTAATGTAAAGTGAAATTCCAATGGACACACAATGAAGACGAAGAGTCATGTCAGTTGAAATTCATAGGAAGTTGAACAGTCATGAGGGTAGTCCAAGATTCACAAGGGTCAAGCATCACCCTTGGCTATATATACCCCCCCCCATTGTATGAACAATGACTTTTCACCTTGGCTCCTCCCACGAAGCATAGAGAGTTTTCAGTCAGTTCTTTGAGGAGCAAGGAGTGGATCTAATGTCCCACTATTAAGGCTAGTGATATATGATGTACATATGTGTCTAGCACGTTTTCATGCATGTCTTGTAGATGTTTGTAAGACTATTATTTCGGCATTTGTAATTCATGTTTGTTTCAACTGTACTAAGATAGTTGAACTGTTTCAGTTGTTTATTACTTACCTTGTTGGGAATGTGTTGTATTGGTTATCACTTTTGTCTCATCCTTGTGGACTACTCCACAAGATACTAAACAAACCTTCCTCGCTTACTGGTTATAACAATTGTCACATCCATTGTGGGCTACTATGTTGGATGGTGGACAGGTCTTCCCTCGTACTTTGGTTTTAATGAATGTCGCATCCACTATGAACTATTTTGCTGGATGCCAGATAGACCTTCCTGGTTCACATGTGTCTCTTCCTCAATGGTACTATTACCTCTCACTTAGAGGCTCACTTTTCGTCCCCCTTTTGCAGTAAGAGAACCTTGACACAGTTACATTATGTACTCACCATGCACACTTACCTTGTTGTTTGAAGATATCAACGTAACACTCTCATGTGCTGACAGCTAGAGCCAAGGCAGATCTTTGAGTATATGGAAACTGGGCCTTTATACCAGATGGGACTCCTACACCAAATGTTGTGAGGTCTAGTTGGGACTTCATATCGGAGAGATCCCCTTGGTTGATGAATTTCCAGCACCATTAACACAACTCTTAACTAGAGTTACAATATACACTCTTCTACAGTATTTTACATAAAAAACATGTGTCTATCCCTTTTTCCATGAATAATGGGGGTTGGTGTGACATCCTTCTGAATTATAGGTGTGAAAACATGAAGGTAAACTTCTGAGTGGCATAAATTTTGCATACAGACTCTGATTTACGTGATTGCATCGTTGGCAGTATCTTTGTGTGTAGAAAAACATGAAATGGTTCTATGCTAAAGACGTAAATTTTTCCCCCAAAAAACTTCGTTTGATACCTTAAAACGCTCCTTGAAGCTTTCAGACCCCATTTTTCCAAACTAGGTCCCATCAGTAAAAACAGTCTCGTGAGTTGATTCTTCCACTTTTTAGAGTCTAAATGCATCGAGATAGATCAAAAACAATATAATGATCCAATTTGGAATACACCTCCCCATTTTGGGAGGCTTTTGGTCCCCAAAAGCTTCTACTAAATGAGGTGATGAAATTTTTCGTCTACCTTCTCTTTGGTGTACCATTTAGCTTTCCCTGGAAGTCGTCCCTTCAACCCAATATTCCAAAGGTCATGTTGCCCTTGTCTTGTAGTTTTGGACCTATTGTGTAAAACTGTATCTCCTGTTAAATATGCCTGAGTATCTAGTGCTAAATCCTCCATAGAAGGTAGAACCTATTCCTCTTCCCGATCTAGCATGGAAGGCTCATAGAGTTTTAAATTCTCCACATTTACAACTGCGTAAATGCACATATATGGTGGTAAATTGAGTCGATAGGCATTATCACCCACCTTTTCCATTAGCTCAAAGGGACCATACCTCAGAGCCTTGATTTTCTTACCAGGCCCCTGCAACCTCTCTTTGTTCAATTGTAGCCATGCTCTGTCTCACACCTTCAATGATTTATCTATTATTTGTTGATCATGCCTAGACTTATACTTCTCTTGCGACTTTTGTAGTGTGTCTTTTACCTATATATGGATCTTACTAATATTTTATATTAAATTTTCAGCCCTTAAAACATCTCCTCTAAGATCTTCCTTCACTCCTTTCTTCCCATCTGAAATATCCAAAGGTGAAGGTAGAAAATATCCAAAACAAGTCTCAAATGGGAGCTTTCCTATAGAAGTGCAGACTTCTCTATTGTAAGAATGTTGTATATATACCATATTTTCATCCTAGGTCTTCGGATGCTGCTAGTTGTATCCCCTCAGAAATTGCACCAAAGTTTTGTTGACTAATTATGTATGTCCATCAATCTGTGGATGGAATGTTATAGATATCTTCAACTTTGTGTCTATATTCTCCCACAATGTAGTCCAGAATGCACTGAGAAATATCGTATCCTTGTTTGAAATGATGCTCCTTGGTACCCCAAAGTGCACCCATACCTGTCCAAAGAACAATTTTGTTGTTTCTTGTCTAATGATGGTCTTTTTATAGGCCATCAAAACACATATCTTGTTGAACTTGTCAACTAGCACTAATAGGTAGTCATGTCCCTTCCTCATTGTCGGTAAACCTCCCAAAACTTCCATGGAAATGCTTTCCCATGGTCTTCCCAACACCAAAGTGCCCTGCAAACTTGGAGGCGTGAGCCACTTTGATCAACTCCAATCACTCACCTTTTAGAACACATAGCTTATCCAACCTGTACAGTAACCCATCCTGGAGATGGTAGTCAATGGTTTTGTCACCATCGTGCACATGACTCTGACTCTGCAACTGCTGATACAACTCCTTGAAGTCCTCATCGTCTAAATATGCCTCTCTATAGGCATCATGGGTGAATGGATCCATGTGCATAATAATCCCCAAAGATGTAATCTTCAATGTGGGTGGCCTTGAAAGCATGTTGGGAAACTTGTTGGTGTTTCCCTTATTATTCTTGATCACCAAATGAAATTGTTGTAAGAACCCCATCCACTTGTAATGCCTGGTATGTTGTAGTTTACTCTAGGCTTGCAAGTATTGTAGCGGCAAGTCATATTTGTGGATTATTGTCTCCTTTCCTATCAGATAATGCTTCTACTTCTTCACAGCTTCCACCATGGCATATAAATCCTTGTCATAGGTAGGGTAGTGTTTATGGTGCTGGACTTGCCAACATGTCAAGGGGATCTCCCTGGTAAGAAGTCCCAATTAGACCTCAGACCGTTTGGTGTAGGAGTCCTAGCATTGGGTCGTATGGTAATGCCTTGACCTCGATGTTGCACAGAGGCAAGTAAGATAAATCTGTCAGTAGTAAGCGTGTGACTAACGCAGTGAGTCAAGGAATGAGTATGAGAGGTTCTAACACTTCAAAGGGGAGGAAGATGAAGGTGAGTTCCAGGATGAAAGGGATCAATCCCAACTCAGCTAGGAACACACAACACAAATGACATGCATAAATTTCGACAGAGTAGTTGACACGGATGCCGAAGTCCCAACATACAAGGTAAGATAACACGAACATCACTCACGGATTAGTTTGAGACAAGTGTGATGGTTGATATAACAAGGTTCAAAGAAAGGTTTGTCTGGTGTCCGGCAGAGCAGTCAACACGGACAGTGACAGAATTAACAACATATGCAACACATTAACAATAAGATTCATATAATTGCATGTGAACCATTTCATATACAAGTACGTAATTTAAACAACATATATCATTAAGGCAACTAGAACAGTCCAATTACAATAACAACATATGCATGAAAATGTGTTGGCTTTTATTATATAAAGATGTGTAAGTCACAATCATACAATACACCATGTAAACATTCTAGCCCTATCAGTAGAACGTTACAGCCACATCCACCTACTCCTCCAAAGAGATGTACTAGCTCTTTGCAGTGGAGAAGCCAAGGCATGTTACAATATTGTCCAAGCCTTATTCAAGATAGTCTTAGTAGAAGCTTGGCTGACCAAAAGCCTATACAATGAGTTATGAGGGACAATATATAGCAAAGGGTGGGGTGACCCTTGACATTTCCCTTTGTGACAGTTCAACTACCCTCGTGACTCTTCACCTACTCTATGATTGTTACATCCAACTGTTGACACTCAACTTACACTTGACATGACTCAACATTACAATGCACATGTACTCATGTGAGACAACATGGCTTGAGAAAGCCTTGCAAGACATCACTGACATTCAGTCCGCTATGGTGAGACCAACTCTTTGACATGCTTATGATGGTGAAGTTGGTGAGCTGATGCCGAGCTTGGTCATCTGTGATGGTGTGCATGCACCTCATGGTGACATCTTACTGAAGCAAACTCTTGCCTTCGTTGCAACTGGTGCATTGGTTCAGCCCCTTCATCCAAATTGTATACTAACATGTGCATGGTCTTCTTAGGTACGGTTGAATTGGAAACACACTAATGCATAGTGTCCATGCTCATATTCAAGTGTGTGTTTGTGGTCATGTGCATCAACTTGCTGAAGTGCATGTTCATCCCCAGTTGGACTTGCTTCTTGTCTTCGCCTTGGTGAGTGTGTTGAATGGGTTGGATTGCATTTGTGCACTTAATTACATGCATGTTTTTGGATCCTTTGTATGCGATCAACAACACTGCTCACCATGTTTTCTCTGTGTCAAATGCTGGGATGGATCCTTAACTTGTACTAGCACAATTTCATCCATGAGTACATGTTGCACCCACTGTTGTTCATGTTCCTGCTACGACTCATGGACATTCTGTGCAGCTTCATGTTCTTCCTGAGTTGCTGCTTTAGTACATGAAAGTCCTTCTTTGTTCCATCTTCTGCCCTCATACGATCTTCATGTCGCGCCGTCACTTCATAGTCTGAGTCTCCACATTTGCTTTCATTATTAGTGGATCTTCTTAATCTTGCAACTTTACTCCACCTCTATGTTGTCAACAACCTTCCTCTTGTATCCACTGCGTTCGCTACATTCGGTATGTTGCCTTCAACTGTTGTTCATGATGCTACTCGTTGTGATGTTGTTTCTTGATGTCCTTGTCCATGAACAACTTGATGTCTTCATGAGTAGGTAAGCCCATGGAAACTTGATCAACTGCATCCCCAAGTGTGCTCTAAACAGTGTCTTCATCTATGCTCTCTTGGAAACCATTATACCTATACTTCTGAGAGGCAGATGAACACCTGTGATACTTGGAGACATGGCAACACTCATAGCAAGAAATTTGTCAGTCGAAAACAAAAATGAACATGAGAACTGACCTACAACATACCTAGGTGAATGATCATGAAAGTTGCGCAATTTCAGTCGGGAGGTTGGGAGACTAACTGCCAAGACTGCACAAGGCACAGTCCGGGTTACTAGGAGACTAACTGATTACTAGAACTACAAAATGCACAATCGAGTTGGGTAGTTGGTTGCTGGGGTTGCATAATGAACAATTCTAGTTGGGAAAGACTGTTGGCCTAGGGAAAAATTTGCACAAATTTTTGGGCCAAGCAGCCACTAACCTCCAAAAATGTGAAATTCAAACTAGGAGGCTAGTTCTGGGCCAAAATGCGAAAAATGGAGAGGAAGGTGAGCCTTCCTTCTCCAGATTGTGCAATGAAGCCTTGGTGAAGGCAAAGACTGGGCCAAGGTTGGCCCGACTCGTTGACGGGTAACTGAAAGAAAGTAAGTCGATGAAAGGCATGGCGACACTAAGTGATAGTAGAAGTGATCAACAATGCATGCAAAACATGAATGGAGGATTGAGCAAACAGATAAACATGCATGTGGGTGAGGTCGTCTACTAGTTGGGAGAACGTCTGTGCAAAACAGTTTGATGCATGCGACAACAGTGAGATAGCAACGAAAACTGAAACAGAGCTAGGACAAGCTAAAATACATGTAAGCAACAGCAGGTGTTCAGAGAAATCAAGCAAACAACACTTACAAAGCGAATACACAAAAAGCGACAGAAATGCAACACAAGGCATGGGAAGCAAGCTTACCCCAAAATAGTTGAGATGAATGTGCCAATTACTCCTAGATGTGATGTGGGATGTCAGAGCTACAAGGTTGATGTGAGGAATGAGCTCCGTAATGTCCGATTGATGAGTTTTGATAATATTGAGGTTATGAAACACATGCCACAAATCTAGGGGAAGTGACACTTGGAGGGAGGTTTCTAAATTGTTCCTTGCATGTAAGCTCCAACTACTAAACATAGATCCCTGAAATAAGGGATGCCTTTGCTTGTTGCCTTAGAAGAAGTAGCCTATGCATGCAAGTTTGTTTTGCTCGGTCCCGGAGAGAACCGGTCAACTCAGTTGCACATGCAAGCAACTGCTCGACTGCTAGAGAAAAATGTGCATTTCTGACTATAAGATGGGCTGGATGCCCAAGGGGATTGTGAAATTTCTACGCCCAGTAGTTGACTACTGGCCATATTTGTGCAAATCTTGGGTTGAACTTCCTGTTGATGGGAAAAATTGCGCAAATCCTTTTGGAAGGGTTGGCTGGCAGGATTGTGTAATCCTGGAGCCCAGCAGGCTATCAAAGGGAATTGCGCAATTCCTGGAGGGAAAGGCTGGTTTCCCTCCAAGAATGCACAAATTTCACTAGGAAGCTACTCAGCCTATAGCTGGACCATGTCCAAGTGAGCAACCTGTGAAGGGTAAAGATCAAACTACGATCGACAGGCTGCCTTTGAGCAAGAAAGGCACTGAAGCTTGAGGACTTGACAAAGCAAGGCAAGCTACTGTGAAGGTTGGTAGGGAGGCTCCAAAATAGGCTAAGGAAAAATTTTGGAGGGTGGTTGTAGTTGCTACAACAAGTAATTAAGAACTACCCCATGAAAAACTTCATAATGGTAGTATATAAGCCTTCCTCCCTGCATCAAGACAACTCCCATAGCATACCCACTCGTATCCTTCTCCACTTCAAAGGGCCACTACAAGTTTGGTAATGCTAGAACTAGTGCTTGACTCATCTTCTTCTTTAGCTCTTTGAAATCCCTTCACTGAAATTTTCCCCACTGGAAAATCTTGCCACTTGTTGTTATGCATGGAGCGATGCTGCTAATGCTGAAAACGAGGCTATGAATTTCCTCAGGTACTGTGCTGCCCCAATGAAACTCTTGACCTTAAAAATATTAGTAGGCACTACCAATTTAATTATGGTCTCCATCTTGGAAGGATCTATCTTCATCTCTCCTCCACTCATCACATACCCGAGATACACCAAAGACAACTACACAAAATCTTGAGATTTTCTAGCAGTTGGTGCTTCTTCAATGTTTCCATCACTTGCGTCAAATGTGGCATATGCTCCTCCCAAGTATCACTATATACCAATATATCATCCAAATAGACAATAACAAATGGATGTATAAAATGGCACAATACATCATTCATTAATCTCATAAATGTAGTTGGTGCATTACATAGGCCAAATGGCATGACTAACCACTCATACAACCGTTCCTTGGTTTTGAAGGTATTTCCAGATATCTTCTTCTTTAACTCGAACTTGGTGATATCTAGAATTCAAGTCCATGTTGGTGAAGTATTTTTTTTGTTGCAACTGATCCAACAAATCATATATCCTGGGCAGGAGGTATCTGTTCTTGAGTGTGATTTTTTTCAACGCCCTGTAATCTATACACATTCGCCAAGTCCCATCCATTTTTGGCACAATTATGATGGATGATCCACATGGTGATGTGATTAGTTGAATGACACCCTATTCTAGCAATTGTTGCAATTGTTTCTTCACCTCACTTCCTTCTATAATAGATTGCATGTACAACCAATATTTGGTAATGGAGAGTCTAGCAATAGCTGAATTTCGTGCTCCACTTCTCTCTTAGGTGGTAACCCTTTAGGCTCTCAGAATACATCCATGTATGCCTGTAACAACTCATCCAATTGTTATTTTCATTTCTTTGTACACCCCTCCAGGGATACCTTGCCTCTTATTGACTCCTCTTCAGACTAACTTTCTCTTAAAAACAATAAAACATACTTTTTGCTAGAACTAATCAATTTCTTGGCTTGGTTGACACTTACCAGTGAAATTTTCGACTTTCCTTTATGGGCGTTGATGATGAAACATTTTCCATCCTTCATGAGACGATACTGATTAGGCTCTCCTCATGAATATTGCATCTCAAATGTACATGTATGGACTCCCAAACATGACTCCACATACATCAAGGGGAACCACATGTAGATATACTTCATCAATAAAATCAACATTGATTGCAAATCTAATTTTACATTTTTTGGTTACCTTCAACTTTGCATCCTTATTTACCCATCCCAATGGATACGAATTTGGATGATCACAAAATTACATCCCCAACATCTTGACCAACTCTTCGACAGTGAGAATCGCTTACGATCTTGAGTCAAATAGAACATGAATCTTTGTCTTCTTGACTTGTATCTTTATATGGAAGAGTTTGGTAATTTATTTCTCTTCATATTGCTAAAGGATAATCAGACTCACCTCCTTTTGAAATGACGTGCAAATGTTCTTCTCATCCACATCCAAGTTGCTTTCAACTTGGTTGCTCGAATCTGTGTCCATGAGATTCTTCTTCTTATTATCTTTCTTCTTGTTCTTTGGGTTTAGCTCTGGATGAAACTTCCATCACTTCTTTTATGTATGGCCATCAATGTTGCAGTGATTTATAGGGTATTTTCATTGATGCGTTGTGGTTATGTCCTTTTTATCTTTCCCCCTTTTTGCTTCTTTTTCCCCTCCTTAAAATCATCTTGTTGCTCCTTCTGCTTCGATCCATTTGATTGCACTCTCTTTAGGTCTATGTTCTCTAGGTATTATTCCTATACACATGCCTCGTCCATTGATTTGGACTTGAAAAACATCACTTTCTCACGTAGATGGCCGTTTAGACCCCCCAAATATGTGAGAAGTACATATGGGTTCTTTAGAGAGATACCCAACATTATAGCCATCTTTCTGAATTCTGTGGTGTACTCTTGCACGCTTTGGCCCGATGTTTTCCTGAGGTAATGCCACCAGATCCAATGGTCCTCCATGTATCCAATGGGATAAAACTGTGACTTAATGAGGGTTTTGAAATCCTCCCATTTAGTCACTGGAGGTTCTCCCTCCAACCTCAAGGTTTCTGTGTGGCTCCCCTACTAAGTCAGTGCATGGCCCTCAAATTTTAGTCACACGAATGAGATCTTTTGCCCTTCCATCATCTAATGGATGTTGAAATAAAATTCCAGTTAAGCAACTAATGATTCAGCTTCAGAGCATCGATCTCACTATCTTACGACTTGATATCAACTGTTTCTTTCATTTTAAATAGGGGTTGATTCATGACACTTGAACTAGATTGATATTTTTCGAGTTCTTTCTTTAGTCGGTTCTCTGTATCTTCCCAATCTCTCAATCCCCCTTTTGATTTTTCCTTTGCATTCGAACCCCCATATTTTCCAAATATCCCAAGCTTATTTCTTAGGGCCGCCATGAGGGGGTCTACACTATGGTTATATCTGCAACTTGTTATTCGAGTTGCAAAAACCTCATCTCTGTAGGATCACGAGGTTCGTTTATAGATTCGTTGGCCATGACTAAGGTTTTATGATTTTCAACACCATCGACCTAGATCCCCTACAAATATCCACAAATACCCAAAGAAACTTGCTCTGATACCAAACGATCTATAAACTGCAGTGGATATTCCATTGGACAGTTCATCACAACATGCTTGATAATACTAAATTAGAAATATGAGATTCTACACTATTACAGTTTTATTAAACTTTGATATTTGTATATTTAACTGTAAGTAGTGCATGCATGCGAATGGAAATTATGAAAAAAGTAAAGAACAACAAAATAATCTCACACACACACATAAGACACAAAATATGCTATGGGAAACCCTTTTGCGAGAAAACCTGGCTAGAAGGTGAGGCTACTTTTCTCTCTTTCTCTATCTGGAAAATATTGCTGCAGGTACAAAGAAGTAATGCATGTGGTCTATGCGCTGCTATAGTGCACATATCCTCTCTGTGTGCCCTACCTCCTATCTCTCCTGTCTATCATTTCTTGGCTATGGAACAAAATAATTCCAAATGAATGGAATGCCTTTTCCTCCTAGTGGCCCAGTTATAACACAACCCGATATCCTACTAATGATTAAATTTGACTAAATCAACTCTTCAATAGAGTTACAATGTAGACTCTTCTAGAGAATTTTACATCAAAAACACATGGCTAGCCCCTTTTCCATGAATAATGGGGGCTGACACGACATCCTCCCGAATTATAGGTGTGAAAACAGGAAGGTCAACTTTTGAGTGGAATAACTTTTTCTTGTGGACTCCGATTGACATGCTTCCTGAGCCATTGGAAATATATTTGTGTGTAGAATAACATGAAATGGTGCTATGATAGATTGGTAAAGTTTTTTCCCCAAAAAATGTCATTTGATGCCTTAAAACGCTCTCGAAAAGTTTTTAATCCCTTTTTTCCAAACTGGGTCCCGTTGGTAAAAATGACCCCTTGAGCTGATTCCTCCACATTTTCGACTCCAAATTCATCGAGATGGATTAAAAATAATACAATGATCCAATATGGATCATACTTTCCCATTTTGGGAGGATTTTTGTCCTCAAAAGCTTCTACTAAATGAGGTAGGGAAATTTTTCCTTCACGTTCTCTCTGGTGTAACATTTAGCTTTGCCTGGAAGTTGTCCCTTCAACCCAATCTGCCAAAGGTCATGTTTCCCTTGTCTTGTAATTATGGACCTCTTCTACAAAACTGTATCTTATGTCAACTATGCCTGAGTATCTATGCCAAATCCTCTAAAGAAGGTAGGACCTGTTCGTCTTCTTGATCTAGCATGGAAGGCTCATAGAGTTTTAAATTATCCACATTCACAACCGAGTAAATGCACATGTATGGTGGTAAAATAAGTCAATAGGAATTATCACCCAACTTTTACAGTATCTCCAACGGACCATGCCTTAGAGCTTTTATTTTCTTACCAGGCCTCTACAACCTGTCTTTGTTCAACTATCGCCATGGTTTGTCTCCTACATTGAATGATTTCTTTGTTCTATGTTGATCATGCTTGGCCTTATTCTTCTCCCGTGACTTCTACAGTGTGTCTTGTACATGTAGATGGATATGTTTGATCTTATCTATAAAAATCTTAGCGCTTACATCATTTCTTGTAAGATCTTCCTTCACTCCTCCTTGTTTCCCATATGCAATATCCAAAGGTGAAGGTGGAAAATATCCAAAACAATTCTCAAATGAGGACTTTGTTGTAGAAGTGTGAATTTATCTATTGTAAGAATGTTTTATATATACCAGGTTTTCATCCTAGGTCTTTAGATGATTCTGGTTGTATCCCCTCAAAATTTGCACCAAATTCATGTTGTTTAATTTTGTCTGTCCATTTTTCCATGGATGGAATGTTGTATATCTCTTCAACTTTGTATCCATCTTCTCCCACAGTGTAGTCCAAATTGCATTGAGAAATATTGTATCCCTGTCTGAAATGATGCTCCTTGGTATCCCAAAGTTCACCCATACCTGTCCAAAGAACAAGTTTGTTTCTTCTTGTCCACTAATGGTATTTTTACAAGAAATCAAAACATACATCTTGTTGAACTTGTCAACTACCACGAACAGGTAGTCATGTACCTTCTTAGTTGTCGGTAAACCACTCATAAATTCCATGGAAATTCTTTCCCAAGATTGAGTAGGTACATGTAAGGGATGATATAGACCCTATTTCCTATTGCTAGGCTTGCTGGTACAACAAAGATCCTCTTATAAACCTAGCTACTTGCTCTTACATCTTGGGCCAACACTCATACCTCTGCAAGTTTGCCATGGTCTTCCCTACACCAAAGTTCCCTGCAACCTTGGAGGTGTGAGATTCTTTGATCAACTTTAATTGTTCAACATTAGGAACAAATAACTTATACAACATGTATAGTAACCCATCTTGGAGATGGTATTCAATGGTGGTGTCGCCATTATGCACATGACTCTGACTCTACAACTACTAATACATGTCCAAGAAATCCTTATCCTTTGAATATGCCTTTGTATATGCATCACGGGTGAATGGCTCCATGTGCATAAGAGTGCCCAAAGCTGTTATCCTGACTGCACTTTCCCCAACTCCTCCTTTGCACAATTATTTTTTAAGTTCTAGGATGGGATTCTCGAGACACATCACCCTCGGTCCTCCCTCCTGATGCTTTAGCATGTAATTGAACAAATAAAACTTCTCCATGATGGAAACCTATGATGTATGATTGACCCCTTTCATCCTGACTCTCCTCTTCAATGTGCCAGGGATTACCTCCAAGTGACTATGTCTGGGATGATAATTTGTCTCGTCGCCTAGTGCACTTAATTTGTTTATGCGGGCCCACCTTGAGATTTTTTCAAGTCACGATAGACCTTCAACATGGGTATAGGGCCCTTTCCTTGGCCAATACAAGGACCCCAACTCACCCAAACGTTCTCCACTCCAACGAATTTTCCATGTTAGCCCTGACGTCCTTTCTACACAACCCTCATAAACTTCAGAGTTTATACCTCTGGGACATGTCATCCCTCTATCATACTTATTGCAATAAAGCATAATCAAAACATTCAATTTGTCATTTCCATGATGAGGCTCTTGTTAGGCCATGTAGATAAGGTCTAATCGATTGAGGCTATAAGGTTAAGTCTATGCATGAATTCACAACAATTACACTAATAGCAGGATTTCACCCATAGCCAGTCCAAGAAGTTTTTGGTTGGATCTTGAGACACGAGCAATACATTCATTCTTGAATATAGTGGTTTTCGTAAGGAATTTATCCCTTCCTACTATTAGAAAATGTAACTATCTTAAATCTTCATTAATGTACTTGAGTCATTATGTAATGTACTTGTCAAAAGAATAAAGAACACTTTTATTATTGTAACAATGACTTATTAGACCATGGGTTTCATGCTTGGGTCATCATTATATTAGTAAAAACCCCCATTGTGGACTCCTAGGATTAATATTTAGTTTATAGAGTCATTATACATTCAAAGAGACCCTTCTTGATATGATTTAGGATTTTCTTTAGAATATTAGTTTGCAGTGCTAAGATCTTCCTCAGATTATAGAAAAAATGCTTTCATTGTACTTAAGGATTCATCAATTTTTGCAAGTGACATGAATATTTTTTATGTTAATTTTATGAGAAATTTAACATAAACCAAAAACTGAGCAACATCATAAACATGTACAAAACATCATCAAAAACACATTACAACCAGCGCATGATAAAGGAGTTCACCCCTCCTGGGACCTCTCCTTGGTCCAACTTCTAATGGCTTGGACCTCTCCATTATGCTCAAAAGTGTAAAAATACTATTTACAATGCTCAAATGCTTCTGAAACCTGCTCCAATCAGTTCAGAATACTAAAATATGGCCATCTAGCCTCTTTTTGCAACCAATTTGGTGGAAAAATGAAGAAGTTATGACTTTTCCTTGTTTTCCCCTTATTCGCTCCACAAATTGCTCCACATCCGACAGGAACCCACAATTTCTCTCCAAAACTCTACTAACCAAGCGAGAATTTTGCCGCGCGATGGGACACAATCCGTCGACACCAACTGTCCATCATAAATTGCAATTGACGGAGTCCTGTGGGCTTACAGTCTGTGAACAAGGCAAACAATGTGTGATTGCAATATCGATAGACTCGGCAAGACATTAAATTGTAGCCTATAACCCTATCGCATCCAGGATATCACAATCGGTGGAAAAACTTGGCAGTCGTATACATATGCTGCACTTGTCCACCGTGTTGCGACTTGTGATTGCGATATCGCATCGCAACCAAAACTTGTCGGGGTCGATTCTGGAATGCCGAACCGCTTCCCCGTTGTAATGTGATATATGCGATTTATTGCATCACAATCCTGATCTTTCCGGGGTTTGATTCTGTAACACCTCCCTTCGCCAATATGCAATTTTGTGAAATGAGGGAACCATTGGCGGCCCACCACTTAGCGCCTCGCGATTCGCTGATGGAGCCTGCCACATCATCCAATATTGCCATGCATTAGGGTATTTTTGAGGTATAGAATGGTCCTCCTAAGGAAATTATAAAATAATAGTGGAAATAATAAAATAAGATTAGATTACATCATCAAATTTTAGAGGGAATAAAAAAAAAAAAATAAAAAAATCAACTCGTATTTTCAACGTATCTCCTAATCGGTTTACTCAAATTTCGAGTGGAAACACTCGTTAGATGTAAAATTTGATTCCTCATCCAATGAGTACTAATGTTGCATATTTTCGATCGACCTTGCTACATGAAAAAATAGAAATACATGAAAAACATGATTGTAATCACGTTTTTCCATGTATTTCTCATTTTTCATGTAGCAGGGTCCATCAAAAGTATGCAACATGGGTACTATTTGGATGAGGAATTAAATTTTACATCCAAAGAGTACATATGCTCAAAATTTGAGTAAAACATTAGGTAGATAAGTTGAAAATACGAGTTGAAAAAATAGTTTTATTATTTTATTAGTTTTTAATATTTTTACCTTTTTACTCCACATGTAGTGAATCATCCCCCATGGTTGACATCATCATCTTGAATCCTATTACTTCTTATAAATTTTATTTTGGTTGTACATTTTTCTTAGGAGACCCATTTAGACCTCAAAATTCCCCTAATGTGAGCATGTCAAGCCTGAGCATTGACTTGCGATAACTTTTGCATACGATATTGGATTTGAGTGTCTTTCACACTGTTGTAATCAGAATGATGAGCTCTTAAATCTAAAGCTAAGTTTAAAAAGATTATAACACTTTGATTTTTGAGCATAATTTTGAGCACTTGATCACTCCTCTTCACGAGAAGCCTTTTGGACCCCAAAAGGATCACTTTCAATTGTTCAGTAGGTGAGGGTACAATTTCCTCACCTTTCCAATCTTGATCCATTGATCATTGAATTGGAACTTGTGATCTCCATGATTCTTGTTGTGCCTTTCTCTGTACTTGCCTTAACCTTTTCAAGTTGTTCTTGCACTATTTGATGTACCATTTAGAGTCGTTCAATGAACCCTTTGGCCTTGTCCATGTTGCTATCAGTAGCAATATCCTTCTTACCAAAATGATACAATACATTTTGATGCAAATGGTAAACAAATTCATCCATTTGATTCCTTTGACTCAAGCTTGAATATACAACTTGAAAGTATGTATTTTTCTGAACATAACTTTCATGTAAAACAAAATGATGCTTGAGGAAATTAGTTATACAAACTATAGGCCTAGAAAGTATATCAACAAACTTGTCGCTTATATCTTTCTTATACCTTTTGACTGAGTGGAATAGAAGAAAACCCATCCAATGGAAGTGCCTTTGTCGTTGCAACTTACCATATTGCAAATAGATCATGGTCTTACCATATTGCGAATAGACTGTGCCCATGGCATATTCACATACAACAACCTAAAACTTAAATGACTATCTCAAGTCTGGAAAAGCAAGTACTGGAGATGTACTGATCTTTTGTTTTAAAGAATCAAATGCCTTTCGTTGTTTGCCTCCTCGCTGGAAGACCTTTCTCACAACTGCCAATGAATGCAAATGAACTACAATAAAAGAAAAATTAACAAAATTTCTCCTCCAACATTGGGTTGCTCCCAAAAAACCTCTTATCCAAATGACTATTTTGATCTTGCCTGTGTAAATTGCAAGCAGAGCAAAGGCATCTGCGGCTTCACAGGGATGTATGATTCTTTCACCTTTGTCTGCATGAATGGAGTCATTACCACCACAAACTGATGTTCAATCTTGGATAGGTCTAACTTCATCTCACCTTCTCCACGTCCCACACTGACTACCAAAAAGCCTTTGGGAACTTGAACACGCTTGGAAGAACCAATTTCATGGCTCAAGTACATCAAAGAAGTTTTATCCAGCATATGCTTTGACATCTTTAGAAACAAACGTTCTTGACATATGACATCAAGTATTTTTTTTTTCATATATGACATGTTCATAATGAAATTTTTTTAAAATGAAAATGTCATCCAAATAGACTATCCTGTCTAGAAATGGCTTCAACACATATTTCTTCATATGCGTAAAAGTAGTAGGAGCATGGAAAAGAACGAAAAGCATAACAAGCCATTCAAACAAACCTTTCCTAGTTTTGAATGTCGTCTTCCCTATATCTCCTTCAACAACTCTACTTTGATGAAAACCACTTCTTGAATCCCATTCAAGGAAATGCTTACCATTCTTCTTGGGCGCCAAAACAAGAGGTGCACCACATGGTAAAGGAGTAGGCCGAATGATCCTTTTATTCAACAATCCCTGGATTTGTGTCTTAATTTCTGTGCTTTCCATCACTGACATCCTGTACATGCCAATTTTAGGAAGAAGACACTTTTGCTGCAACTGTAACTCGGGTTGGATTCCCCTCTTGGGAATTAATCCCTTTGATTCCTGAAGCATTTCATCAGATTGGTTAACAAATTCAAGAAAATAAGTGTTCAAATTTGAATTAAAACCATCAAACGCTTCATAATCAATATCATTCTCGGGTTTGATCATGAGAAGCACAAACTTATTTCTCAAATTCACTAGTCTTTTCATCTGCCCTGCATTAACAATCGAAAGATTTGTTTTTTTTGCTGTGAGATATCACAATATATTCTACTCCATTTTTTAATATGTGATATTTTTTTCATGTCTATGGAAGATAGATTTTCAGTCATAAAGGTATGGGCTACCCAAAACAATGCCACAAATATCTAACGGGACAACGTCAAGCTCCATTTCATCTATGAATTTTGCAGTGATAACAAATTTACACTTTCTCGTAACCTGCAACTGTGCATTGTCACATACCCATCCAAGTGGATACAGTTTATGATGTGGAACAGTTTCCAAATTTAAACTCTTGACAATGTTTTTTGAGATAAGATTGGCTTGAGAGTGGCTATCAAACAGCGTATCAATATTGTTATGTTTCAATATCACCCTTATGTGAAACAATTCTATTCTCCTATTTTCATTTGGAGTTTCATTATGTGAGTTTGAAGAACTAGTGCTAGCAATGGTTTCCTTTCCTTGAAACCCCATGGTTGTGATTTTTGTTTCATCACTTGAATCAGATCCCAAATCCTGTTGAGTGGTTGCAATTGTCTTCTATTTTCCCTTGTTGTTGTTTCTTTTTGGTTTCATTTCGGGATGAAGCTTCCAACAGTGAGCTTCATCATGACCCTCTCTAGAACAATGTTTACATATTGTTTTCTCTCCTTCCTTTTTAATGGATGCATTTTTCTTTCCCTTGAAACCCTTTTCTTTCTCTTTACCCTTAAATGACTTATTGATACCTTCTTCTGAGATGTTTTTTACCTCTTGCCTCAAGATGAGTGGCTTGCACACACACATCATATAGAATACTAGGATTAAACATTAAGATAGTATGCCTAAGGTAACTGTGTAAACCCCCTATGTACTTCAACAAAGTGTCATGTGACTGCAAATATACACCTAACATCACAAACCTTTTTTCTAAATTATTGGGTGTAATATTGCACATTTTTACCTTTAAGCTGTCTAAAGTTCTACCAATTCATGATGGCTTTCTGCATATAAGCTAGAGGGTAGAATTTTCTTTCCATTGCAGCAATGAAATCATTCCAATAAATAGAGATCTTGTTGTGTTTTTTAATCTCCTCTTGGGTCTTTGATTCCCACTGTTGAGATGGGGTCCCCTGGGTTATTTTTGGGGTTAAAAACCCAAGTTTTGATGTAAATTTTGTAAAAAGATGTAAAGTCTCTGCGATTTATGGACGCGGAGCGCATTTATAGTTAGAAGTCAAAAGGGGATTTTTTGTTATGTAAAATCGAGTTAGTTTTGAGATCCACCCATGGTCTACGAACCATGGTATTGTATGTAGAAAGCTATATATAGGTGTGTCTTAGAGAGTCTAAGGCATGTCATAGAGGAGATAATGAGGAATGTAATGGGTCAATAGAAGATAGCGCAGAAAGTGAGTTGTAGAGAAGGAAAAGGCTCCACAACTGAGTGTGCGGAGGCCTAGGAAAGAGTGCACAACTGAGTGTGCAGACCCCTGTAGTTGAGTGCGCAGGGAATTTTTGAGTCTGTAAATCCGAACTAAAGATCAATAAAGAAAGTTACCAAATAAGTCTTGTGTACATCTATTTATCTCTGTTTATTTATGCTACTGATGAATAATGTGTTATATTGATCTAAATGTACGTGATCCTATTGAATAATTGTTAAATAATGTACGCAAGCATGTTTATGTGAGGTAGTGAAGACTGTGATAAATTTTGTTATGTTTATTAAATACTTAATTAGATCTGTGTGAACTTTGATCTAGGATTTTTTTTCTGGTGCCTGTATGTGGATGAATAGACTGTTAAGGGTCCACAAAGACCGATTGTGGACCTTTGTGAAGATCTAAAGGTTGTTTTAACAGAGTTTCTACACCAAGCCCTAAGGGCTTATCAATCTGTGCGAAGGCAGATCTTGGACATAAAAGGACATCACATTGATCTTTGGATGCAGAAACTTGGTTCTAGCATCCCCCCATACTTCTTTTGGTGAGACTTCAGTCTGTGCTACGGGGATTAATGCCAAAAGGGCCAGTAGTGTAGAATTTTGTTTGGCACAACTAACTCTGAACCTGGGTCAGGACCCACTAAGCTAGAAAATGGTTCCGTTTCTGAGACTGAGATTTGCTTAAGGAGATGTGTGATATCACATCACTAGAATTCGAACAAAAAGGAAATTGAGAAGTGTTTGGATAGAAAGATCCACAAATTCATGGCGCAGGAAAACAGAAATCCACGTGTGTCAAAAGAACAATGGTTGGACATATATTTGTACACAGAAATACAAAAAAATTTCTTCTGCACCTTTCCGATCCAACTATACAAGTGGATAGATAAATTGGCAGATGACCAAGGCAGGTGGAGACTTGACGGCCGAATAGTGTGGACTCCGGAACTAGTGCGCAAGTTGGAAGCTTCTGAAGATAAGATCGCGTGCGTTGTTGACCACTGGCTTGATCGAGTCATAGGAGGATTTGTGACAAAATTCGTGGTCGATACCTTAGTCAGTTATAGTGAAGTAGAGCGACGATTCTTCAAAGGGTCGCAACGTAAGTATCTAAGATATTTGAATACCTAGATTAGGATGATGTTGTGTGAAAAACGGGTTATGCCATTGCCTTGTTGTTTGGAGCTACGCGAAGTGGAAATATTTTCAGAGATCGAGGGAGGACAGGTCCTGAATATAGCCCATTGATTGGGCCTCCTTTGAACGATGACGAGGGAATGGTATAGGTTTCACCACAGAGTGTTGTACAACTGATGAGGCAGGGTTTTCCACGAATTCA
This sequence comes from Pinus tabuliformis, assembly GCA_031772625.1. Lineage (NCBI taxonomy): Eukaryota > Viridiplantae > Streptophyta > Pinopsida > Pinales > Pinaceae > Pinus > Pinus tabuliformis. Next base: position 819,967,675 of record CM062818.1, read on the forward strand.
TCATCCATCCACTCCACCTCCACCTTCACCTCCATAGCATACAACTTTGCCCACACCACCACCACCACCACTGCCATTCAACATGTCGAACTCATTAAAGTTGTCGATTTTAAAAGGTATAGGGAGTGAAGATACATATCAATTCGGGTTTTTCGTGACTGTTGTATGGGTCATGCAACAGATCACTGATGACACTATAAAGAAAGCATAGTTGGTTACCACTCTGTAGGATCGCATGCTGACCTGGTACATTAAGTACTGCACTGATAACCCTTTGGCATCATTAGCAGACACTAAGGCCACTTTGAACAAAGAATTCAGTAAACCTAAGTCTGACTCGCAATCAGTAGTCGGATTCAAGGAAATCACGATGAGGGCTGGTGAAATGCCCTGGGAGTTAGATCAAAGATTGAAGTGTGTGATCCGTGAAGCTAACATGCAACTCATAGATAGTCAGCATCGCGAGTGGTTTATAGCCTCGCTCCTGCCCCACCTGAGGATTTCTTTATCGCAGTAGAAGATAGGGACTCAGGTGGAAGCCCTGGAAATCGCGATGAGATTGCATGAAACGCCTATTCAGGATGTGTCTTTGGGAGTTCAACAAATTCACTCACAGTTGCAGAACCTCTACTTGGAATTGCAGAGCTTGAAAAAAGAAAAGGAGGCTAGGCCGGAGGTATGCAAGGAAGTCTGGTGCCTCAAGTGTAAAAGCCAGGGGCATGATGAAGATCACTGTCATGTCTTTGCGAATTATATCACACGGGGGGACCAAAGCGCCTGAGCCAGGAAGCTCCAATAGGATCAAGTACGGGGCCCGTGCTATGGTGCACTATTTGTCACGTGGGTGGAAAACATGTAACAAATAATTGTCATTTGCTGCAAACATTCATTCTGTTATACTCCTATACTAATAGGTGTCATATTTCATGATTGACTTGTTGAGCTCTGTAATATGTTCATTCCTTTCCTTGTTGCAAAGGTTTACCATATTATCAAAAAATTAAAAAAATGTAAAAAATGTAAAAAGGGTATGCCCTAAAAGAAAAATCAAAGGGTAAAAAGAATAAAATGGTCAAAAAAGTGAAAGAAATGAACCCCAAACAAAGAAAGACCAAGAAAGTGTACAAGTCTAAATGCCACTACTCTTTCATTTCTGTAATAAGCATTGTGTGTTGCTCGTTAACTCATGCCACAATTGATGAAGAGTCAAACAACTTAAACTTGGCTCATTCATATTTGAATTTCATGTTTTAGAGATAGAGAATAAAATCTGACCAAATTGTTTAATCTTGGCAGATAAGTAGATAGGTAGAGTAAATAAAAAGGAGCTCAACAATTTAATCTGAGCCCTTGGATGTAATAAGTGCAGACTTAGGTAGGCTTCCTATGCTAAGAAAAGAAAATATGACGAGGGTTTTCTAGTCTAAGTGCACCCAAATAAAGAAGAAAAATGCTAGGCCAAAGTAGGTAGGGTAGGTAGATGGTGTTGCAAAATGATACTCATGATAGATTATGTCTCTAAATGTGTTAATCTTTATCTCTATCACAAGTGCAAGGCAGACATTATACTTGACGCAGCTCAAGCGAGACAAGGTTACATAACTAACTCCCCTTCATACTTTTCCCTAATCATTAACTAATTCCCCCTAAAGTATTAAGATCTTTTCTTAATATCACTCAAAAACCACTCCTTCCATTTCATAAAGTTGCCTAAGTAAATTCATACTTTACTTAGGAAAAATGCACAATATCATATGAAAAACCCCTTTTTCCCCTTCAAATCCTAAGTTTAAATGTAAATTTAACTTGGCGCTTATTATCATTTTATTGTCATATTAACTTTTAACATTTATTATATAAATCCCGAAAAAATTAACCCTTCTCATAATATGTAAATATATTAAACCCCCACACTTTATATAATTCCCACCCCAATGGTATATAACCATTATATAATTAATAGGGATTAATAAATTTATCTGAAGTTTATTTAATAACCTACCCCGCTGCACCATATGGGATTAATTAACCATTTGGGTTAATTAATAACCATCACCCAACCAATTAAAATGCTCCCGAAATAATTAAAACACAGTTTATTACGCCGGGCCCGCATACATTAAATCCTCGCCATCTCTCAAGCCCATCAGCCATCCGATCATCACCTTTCCATAGGACAGTCGATGGCGATATTGCAGCCCCCCTTACCACCGTGCTTTAACTCGTGATCAACGACGATTTTCCACCCATACCTCTGCCACATGTCACCCATCCTATATGCTCGCTCGCCCTCCGTCTAAAACCGCCCGACTCCAAAAGCGGTGCGAGCAAACCGCTTACCGTCTTCTGCTTACATCATCTGCGCTCCGCTTACGTCAGGTCTGGTACTACTTACGTCATCCGCCCAATTAAATGAAAAAATACCCGCCAACCTTTGTTTGGTCAAATAAAATGGATAAACGACATTTTCACTGTCGTTTCGCTACAAACTGTGCTTCCTGCAGAACAAACTTCCGAGCCAGCAGTCCAGTTACAAACCGGCACCCGACCACAAAGACTCCAGCAACAAGCCCGCAGCCTGTCAGCCAACCTGCATTTGTACTGTTTTCTTCTTCAACGCAAGTATTTATCTAGTTTGCCATGAAACCCTGCAATTTCGGTTCTCAGCTAAGAATTCTACCTAAGAAGGTCAAAATTCAAGTTTCCAAACAGTCTGTAACTACCATAAAAAGACCCCAAACCATCTATTGGTCTATTTTTCCTCAGAAGGCCCGAATTCTGGTTTGAATATACAAAGAACTAAAGATAGAAACCCCTGTAACCCTGAAGGTTGCACCCCTCAACGTTCCTCGCGGAAAATATGTTGGAAATATTGTTAAATTCACCCCAGGTAAAAGGTAAATGAAGAGCTATTTACCAGACAGAGCTATTTACCAGAGCAAGATGAACAAAGATGAACATGGGTAAACAGGTCAAAGTGTATCAGACCAGGGTTAAAGAGTATCCGTAAAGACAGGGCAGCCAGCATAGAGTGACTGAAGAAGACAGCTGCAAGCCAAATCCTAGGGCTTGCCTCCAGCACATTCAACAGAAATAGGACCAGCACAACATCAGTTTAGTTTTTCCCTATTTTCAAGACTAGCTGTTTCTATTTACTTGTAAAACTATTTTTAGTCATCCTAGATATTGTCTCACTCTGTTATGAGATATTTGTTGTATAATTTTCTGCATAAATACCCCCTCAATTGGAGTATTGAGTGTGGATTCCTAGACTTTGATGTAATATTTATTTTTTTGAATAAAAAGCTGTTGGAATCAATTGTTGTATGGCTTACTGGATGAATAATTGAAGAAGAGGACTTGTCATAGACTTCTTGAATCAACCACCGGATCAATAAGTCCTCTATATATTTTTGTCTTTAAAGTTTTCTTGTTTATTATATCATCTGTGTTTCACAATCTGAATGATAAAGAAAATATTTAATTTCAGAATATGCTTGATTGCACTTTGTTTTCAGTCATTATTGTTCTCTGTGTTTTCTTCAGAATTAGGATAAGCAGTGAAATCTTAACTGCTCATATTTCCTAATTCTTTCATGTTGATTATTTGCTAAAGAATACTTAGATGCTCCTTATCAGTAATCATCCAATTTCCCTCTTTAAATAGGTTGAAGGATCCTTAAATGCCCCTCACCACATTTGAGCCCATTCCATCTGTTTCAAGTCTTTATTTGTTCCCTGTTTGACTGCCTTGCTCTGTGAAGCCATCCCCTGTTAAGAAACCAAATCTAGAAAGCCATCTTCCTTGACTCCATTAGCCCAATGGCCTGAATTATTCAGTCTTACCTCTCTGCTCTAATCAAATCTCACCACCCAAACTCAAACAAAACTCCTAAACTTCATAACTAGCCTAACACCTTTAAAAACAAAGCTAAATCATAAAGAGAGAGCCCTCTCTGGATAAAGATTGGCTAGATTATGTATCTAAAAGATTGGTTTGTGGTTACCTCAGCCTCCCTTCCATTTCTTACAACTTTTGGGAAAACCTAAGTGATAACATCAATGGCGACTCCACTGGGGACCTGAATAATTTGTTTGTTACTACTGTTTTCTGTATAAGCTACAGAGGAAGCCTGAAGTTAGCCAGGTAGCCTTTGAAATGCTTTTTCTTTGCAATTGCATAAGTAAATGAATGCTACTTTAGTCTATCTCCGGTCTAGCTCATAGATTAGACAGTTGTTTCAAATACTTGATCAATTCCTCTTTTCAAATAAGCCTTTAAGAAAGTTCAAAATTCCCATATCTAAAACTTCTTAGAAGAGACTGTTAAAGTTGTATTCTCAAATCTATTTCAAGAAAAAACCAAAAACACACCTAGAAACCTGGCTTCAGAAAGGATTCATTACACCAGATCGAATCCTGATCGAAATCCACCACATGTGTTGGAAAATCCTAATCTGATTCCTAGGATTCTTAGAAGACAAGAGAACCAAGAAAATTCTGCTAGTTCTCAGCCTCTATACAGATCAAGATCCTATCCTGTGAGGTGGATCTACCCTGAGGATGAACCTTTTGATGAGTATTTTGAAAACTCTTTATTTGTGACCTTTTCAGAATCTAGGTTAACCCACACAGTTCAAGATCCAATATTCATTGAAAATTTGCAAATTGAAGTTGTTACTTCACACCTTGACAGACATTTGCAGAACTGCATTCAATCTGAACTTACCTCTGAAAGAACATCAAACCTTTCTATGATTACTACAGCTTCTCCCAATTCACCATCAGCACCTCAGAATTCCCAACCTTAAACTACCCTTTCCACTTCTCCATCCACAACACACATTACCATTGTTATCCCTACTCCTCCAGTTGTCACATCTATTTCTGCAACCATGGCAAACCGATATACTCCCCTGCACTTACCTGCCAATCCAGGGGCTATGCCCCAAGACTATCAAAGTAAAATCACTTCTTTTGAAGGTACTGGCACTTACACATCTCAACAACATACCAAGAAAATGACCGACTATTTTGAAATATATGAGGTTGATGCTGATGATGTTAGAATGAAAGTATTTGTTCAAAGTTTAACTGGAGATGTTAGAACCTGGTTTAGAGCCCTCCCTGCAAACATTATCAATGACCCACAAGCTATTTATCATACCTTCTTGAACAAATGGGAAAAGAAGAAAGATCCTCTCCACATTTTATCAGATTACTAAAACCTAAGAAGAGGCACACAAGAAATTGTCCAAGATTACTGTACTAGATTCAATAATGTCTACAATGCTATTCCTCAAAATCTCAGACCTCCTCCATATTTGGCCTTGATCAAATTCCCTGATGCGTTTGATTCCGATATGGCATACCAACTTAGGGAAAGAGCTCCTCGAAACTTAGAAGAGATGCAAAGTATAGCTATCAGTGTTGAGGCCAACCTAATATCTAAACGATCTAGAGCCAGAGCTGAAAGGAGGACACTTTTCAAAGAAGAACCTTCTGCCTTTGAACAAAAATTAGATGCTATTATTAAAGGAATGGATAGGCTTGGAGATAGAGTAGAAACAATCGAGAGAAAATCCCCTTGGGATGGTCAACCAAGCAATACTGGGAGAAATCCAAATTTCAGGAAGAACCAAAATCCTAACACTAGAAAGACAGGGCCTGACCAAAATATTAGGCCCCCATTTCAAGAAAATTATGCTGAAGCCTCAACTTCTGATGAACCAACAGAAGACACTCAAATTAATTTGATGGGACTCAACAATGAACAACAAGTTTTCTTGACCCAAGAGGATCAAGAAGCTCACATTCTTAAACAATTCCAAACTCAGTCAGGGGAATCATTTGACTTTAGGGAGGGATATGATACAACCATTTATGAAGTCCACAAAAAATACAATCTGAGGAGCAAAAGAATAGATGTCCCTGAAACTAATAAACAGAAAGATGCCAAGCAACCTAACAAAGGCAAGATCAAGTACATATTCTTTCTAGAACAGGTCCTAATTCCTAATAACCCAATTGTTGAAGATGTATCAGATAATCAACCAAAGAACATACAACCTTCCACTTCTATCCCTTCTAAACGAAACGTAGAAGAGCCTCTAGAACTTGATTTGGAAACAACTTCAGCCCATAACCCCACTCCTAAAGAGGAGAGAAACGCAGAAAATCCATCTGTCCGAAATACAAGAACTGAGATTGAAAAACCTTTTAATATTGAGACAAAAGTAGGCAAACTAAAGATAGTTGTAGCATTATCTGAATTAGTTAAACATGATGTCTACATAATTCAAATCAGCAAATCACTCAAAATTTCTATGAACGAAGATTCAGTAAACGTTTTTAATGACCAGCCTGAATTGATCTTTGGCCCTGGAGTAAATGGAAAAACAGTAGAGGGAGAAGTTCCTCCTTTCTATGTATGTTTAAACATACATGATAAAATACTTCATAATGCCATGTTTGATTCTGGTGCTTCCCATAACTTAATGCCTAAATATTTAATGGAGAGACTAGACCTTGACATCACCCGGCCATATAAATACCTTTTCTCTTTTGATTCAAGTCAGGTCAGATGTTTGGGTTTAATCAAAGACTTATGTGTATCACTAGTCCAATATCCTGCCAAAACCATCTTAATAGACATAGTGGTAGTTGATATTCCACCAAAGTATGGCATGTTATTGTCTAGATCTTGGGGTGCAAAGCTTCAAGGATCTCTACAGTTAGACATGTCTTACGCTACTATTTCAGTATTTGGTCAACCTAAGAAACTGTACAGAGAAACCTTAATGAAGTATGTGGTAAGTAGTCAGGAGAAACCTCAAAATTTCCCTATCTACTCAGTGCATTCAGATATGGATTATTTTATCCTTTACAATGCTGAAATTGATCCCTCAACTGAAGAAAAAGTTTTAGCAAATAAAACAGAAGAAATTGCAAATGAAAAGTCTAGTGTTCAAATACATCAAAATTTCTGAAAATCATGAAACATCAGATAAACCAGAAGAAACTAAAAAACCAGATCTCCCTATTAAACAGATCCCTGAAACTCTAGATACTAATTATGAACATAAAATCCTTTGGTACTTAGAAATTGATGGTTCTGTGAACAAATTAGGAGCGGGAGCAGGAGTCTGGGTGCACAATCTTGAAAACAATCATGCTGAAGGCCATGCCTACAGATTAAACTTTATGTGCACTAATAATATGGCTGAATATGAAGCTCTATTGCTAGGTCTTAAACTAGTCAAGAAATTGGGAGCAACTAGAGTATCAGTCCTAGGAGATTCTGATTTAATCATTCAATAGATAAAAGGGAAGTTCTTAACAAATGATCCCAGATTAAGAGAGTATAGAGGAACAACTATAGAGATCCTCAATACATTTTTAGAAACGCAGCTTGCCAAAATCCCGAGAAAATATAACTTGCAAGCTCATAGCCCGACAATGTTTGCCAGCACTAGTAAATTACCATTTGAACCAAATCATCAATTCACAGCTGAAATTAGACACAAGCCAGCCATACCCGACAATGTAAAGAACTGGAAAGTGTTTGACAGTGATAATCAGATCAACAATTTTTTAACCCTAGAAGAAGAATTTTTTAGCACTAACATAGATGTAGATACATTTAGTGAGTCTGATCTAACAAATCGGCTAGAAATAGACATTTCAACAGAAAATGCAACTCAAATTCTTCATCCAACGAAATTTACCAAAAATAAAATACAAAACCTTAAAGAAATGGACGTTAATGAGATTGTTGAAGGGGAATATGAAGTTATCAATTTGAAAGACAATCATTTGCCCAAAGAATTAAATCCTTTGGAAGATCTCTTTGATTTCAACAATATTCCAAAGAAACCCAAGATGGGACCTCTAAAAGCAGAAATTGAAGACTATAACATAGGAACTGAAGAAAATCCAAAAATAGTAAAATTATCCAAATCTTTGCCCCCTGATCAAAAACTTAAGTATGTTGAATTAATCAAAGAATTCCAAGATGTTTTTGCCTGGAGCTATGAAGGCCTGAAATTTTATGACACCTCTGTAATTCAACATAGAATACCCCTCAAGGAAAATAAAAAAACGATTCAAACAAAAGCTAAGAAGAATTAACCCTGTACTGCTTCCTTTAATTGAAAAAGAAATCAAACAAATGCATGATGCAGGGATAATTGCTCCAATCAAAATTTCATAGTGGGTGTCTAATTTAGTGCCTATCAGGAAGAAAACAGGAGAAATTAGATTATGTGTTGACTTAAGAAATGTAAACAAGGTTTCTTTGAAAGACAATTATCCTTTACCTAAAATGGATCATATTTTACAAAGGGTAGTAGGTGCTTCGAGGATTTCACTTTTGGATGGGTTTTCAGGTTATATTCAGATTCTGGTTCATCCTGATGACCAGGATGAATGGGGTCATCAACTTGAAGAAGTGGACAATGTCATTTGAAAGGAAATAGCTCCGCGTTGTTGTACATTGGACCCTGCAGAAGGACCGCTATACTGAATCGATCTGTGACTATGAAGAAAGTGATGATGAGTTGGATCAAATCTACAAAATTACAGCGCAAGACCAAGACTGAATTAATCCAACAATGGATGGAGGAATTACATGGGACCATGAAAGCTCCTGTACCTTGGATTCAGATGAAGAATTGGAGAATTGGAAGAATCGGTTGCACGAAGTATCTACGTTGTGTTGTAACATGATGACTAAATCGTTGCACTGTGTGCCATTGGAGGTAAGAAACTTACCCTATTACGATGGTTTAATTGATGTAGATAAGTTTTTGGATTCCTTTGAAAGAGAAGTACCTGAGGATCATCACTTTCAAGCGCTAGATTTGGCGCTGTGCGCTACACCCACACGGTGGTGGGGTATGCACGAAGACAACATTGATGAATTGTGCGATTACAGGAGGATGATGAGGTTGCGATTTGGTCCTCCAAAGGTATGATTAACTGAGAAATATGATGGGAGAAATGATTCGCACAATCATTTTTCAAGATGGACTAAATTCTACGGAATAGGGTTGTAGCCAGAGTGGGTGCACATATTCTATCACACTCGATATCATCCCTATGAATTGGTACCTAGAAACAAAGCTCCCCCATGGCACCGTCGAGTGGGATATATTAAGGGAAGGATTCCTAATGACCTTTAGTTTTTAGGATGGGTTCGAAAACATTGATGAAGCTCTGCAAGAGGTTAAGGCGATGATCTTCCGAATCCCGCATGATCCTTTAAAATTGATTCAACCATATTGGAGCACCCAGCTGCACCATGCGCTGGAATGCTATAATGTGACTCCTGAGGGGGAGGATGAAGATCCAAGAAATATTAATATCCTAGAGGCAGAGGGCCACCGCGAGGTCGAAGGCCTGCAGATAGAAAATCTGGACATCACCATGCCATTGAAAACCAAACAAGTGAACATTGGTACTGAAGCAGAACCAAAATTTGTGAAGATCGGAGATTACTGAGATCATGCCACATTGGATAGATTTGATGAGTTACTCCGCGAGTACCAAGATATTTTTCCTACAAAATATTCAGACTGAAAAGGCACCATAGGCAACTTGGGCGTGATGAAAATTACTTTGAAGCTGGATGCGAAGCCTATTAAGCAGAGACCGTATCACCTTAATCCCAAATAAAAGGAAAAGGTATGCTTGGAGTTGGACAAGATGCTTGAGGCAAGCATTATCGAACCTGTGGAGGAATCTAATTAGGTGAGCCCAATGGTGGTGTAAGAAAAGAAACAAAAGGGAGAAATATGGATTTGCATAGATCTGAGGAAGCTTAATGACGCTTGCGTCCATGATCCTTTTCCAACATCGTTTACTGATGAAGTATTGGATAATGTTGGAGAACAGGAGGCTACTCATTCACTGATGAATTCTCCGGATACCATCAAATTAAGATTGTGTCACAAGACATGAGTAAAACAACCTTCGCGACAGAATGGGGTTGTTTCCAGTATACGGTAATGCCATTTGGACTCAAGAATGCGCCAACAATATTCTCTCGCGTAGTCATCACAACATTCAAGGAGTTTATTCACAAGTTCTTGGAGGTGCATTTTGATGACTGAACAGTGTTTGGGTTAGTAAAGCGCCATGTAGCCAATCTACACTTAATTTTGGATATGTGGCAAAGATATCCGATCATGCTAAACCTAAAGAAGTGTTTATTTTGCGTCCCCTTCAAGATTTTGTTGGGTCATGTGGTGTGCAAGTAAGGACTAGTGGTGGACCCTACCAAGATCGTGGTAATCGTCAATTTGGAAGCCTCGAGGAGTGTCAAACAGTTGCGCACAACGCTGGGCCATACTGGATATTATCGAAAGTCCATCAAGGCTTATGCTTAGATTACCGCGCCTATGGAGAAGCTATTGAAGAAGGACGCTACATTCTATTGGGATGAAGAATGTCAGCATAGTTTGGATGTATTAGAGGAAAAGATGGTCACCACACCGATCTTGGTCTTCCCAGACTGAAAGAAGGAATTCCATGTGCACGTTGATGCCTAGTTTACTGCGTTGGGGACAGTGCTGACACAAGCCAGTGAAGGAGAAACAAATCACCCTATAGCCTTTGCAAGTAGGAAATTATCAAAGGCTGAGTAGAATTACTCATTGATAGAGTGCGAAGGATTGGCTATGGTGTATGTGCTCCAAAATTTTAGACAATATCTGTTGGGTGGAAATTTCAAGATATACACAGATCATTCTGCCTTGAAATACCTGGTCAATAAGCCTGTGTTGGGGGGGAAATATGCAGATGGTTGTTGTTATTTCAAGAATATGAATTTGAGGTAATTGTGACCTGATCATTTTTCGTGAATTGAAATAGGGGAGGAACCTACTAATTTGGAGGAGGGATTGCTCGACGCGCAGCTCTTCGCAGTGCACATAGAGGATAATTATTTTGCAGATATTATCCACTTTTTGACTACCGGAATGGATCTCGACAGATATACTAGTCAGCAAAAGTAGGAACTAGTGGTGCATGCGACAGATTTTTCAGTGATCACCAGACATTTGTATAATATGGGTGCTAATGAGATATTTCAATGGTATGTCCATGATTTTGAACAAGGTAGCATCGTAGCTGAAGCTCATGGAGGGGTTGCAGGAGGACATTACATAGGAAAGGCAACAATGTAGAAGCTCTTGTGCGTAGGATTGTGGTGGCCTATGCTGCATAAAGATTCTAAAGCATATTATAGGGCATGCAATGCATGTAAGAGAACAGGTAGACCATCGCAAAGGGATGAGCTTCCACTGAACACCGAGGTGTCATTGCAGCCATTTGAGAAATGGGAAATTAACTTTGTAGGACTGATTCAATCCCCAAGCAAGAAAATAGGTGCGCATTATATCATCACCGCGATAGAGTATCTGACCAGATGGGCGAAAGCACAACCGTGAAGGATTGTACGGGGGCCACATAAGTAAAGTTCTTATTTGAGTACGTGTTAACCATATTTGACTACCCAAAAGTATTGATGAGTGATCATGGAATGCACTTCATCAAGGAAAAATCATCGCATTGACCGAAGAGTTCTAGGTTTATCATCAGAGGAGTGCACCGTATCATCCACATGATAATGGGACAGTTGAGGCCTTTAATAAGATCTTAGAGAACACGCTGACAAATATTTGCAATGCGTGGTGGAATGATTGGGACTTGTGCATACCAATAGTACTGTGGGCGTACAAGACTACTAGCAAAAAGCTAACAGGTTATACACCTTTCCAATTGGTATATGGCATCGAAGTTGTGATGCATATGGAATATATCATGCCTAATCTACACATAACATCTTTCATAGGGATGGCAAACCACGGAGCCTTGGAAGAACGACTCACACAACTAATGGAGCTTGAAGAAGACCAATTCTTAGCTGGATTCCATCAGCAAGTGTAGAAGGAGCGTGAAAAGGCATGGCATGACCGACACATCAAGGTGCGCACATTCAAGGTAAACGATTTGGTTTTATTATATGATAGTAAGTTTTCTAAGTTTCCAGGAAAGTTTCAGATGCACTGGCTAGGGCCATATGTCATCAAAGAAATTATAGATGGAGGCGCAGTTCAGATCGCGAAGCTGAATGGAGAACCTTTTCGAGAAGAGTGAATGGAAGCCGATTGAAGCCATATACAGGAGGCCAAGCTCAATGACTATATGGTGGAAGGACAATCTTAGTCTTCTGGGTAGTTGTAAGGGAGCATGGGACTATAAAATACCCTACCATGGCTAGAGGACTATGTGATATATTGGCTGCATAGAAGCTAGCGATGGTGTAGTATCAGACTCTGCACAAAGGTAGCTACGCTATGGACGATGGTACCATGCTGCACAGTTGGAAAGTGACTGTTAAGGATTTGACGGCCCAAAGACGGGTACAAAGAGTGGGCTGGCAGCATTTAAGGCCTAGATCTATAAAGATCCACCACCAATACAACATTAATGATCATATTTTGGAGGGAATGGTTGGATGTGACTCCAAAAACCCCTATAATTACGCGTGTCAATCCAAACAATTACACTTTGCACATTTCGGGCTTTCTCTAAAATTCCTTGTTTGTTGATGAGTCAATCCTTTTGGGAAGAGTTCCTTTCCCTCATAGAAGTGTATATTGAGGCCCGTGAACTATTTATGGAGAAGATGAGTATGGACGCAGCAGCCTCTGATGCCCTGGGCCCTGAAAAATCTGATGTTGAAGCTACGATGCCAAGGAAGACACAATCCATGGCTAAAGAAAAGCTAAAAAAGTCGGTACAGACACACGCTTCTCCAAGGGGGCATACATTGACCCCAACCCAGGAAAAAGGAAAACAATCGGCCAAAGGCAAAGAGAAGTTTATTGTCCTTGAAGCAGAAGGCAGCTAGGGAGCCAAAAATGTAGAGGATGAAGGAGCAGATCCCATCACAAAGCTCCCTCAATATGTCCCTCTGAGGAAGGGTAAGGAAAATATTCCCAAAGACCTGGATTCTAACAAATTCCTCATTTCCACACCCCTGCTACCCAAGTAGATTCCATTCGAAGGACCACAACTTACCCACCTCCCGCTGCTGAAGATGGAGGATTGGGATTTAGTGAATCTCACTAAGTTCCCCCACTTATCGACAGATACCTTCCTAAAGCACATAGTCTATGAAGACACGAGCATGACAACATTGGAAACAGAGGAATGGGCATGAGACGTTGAGAAATCCAGGATGCTTTACTTGCTTTGGGTTCCACACTACCAATGCACCCCAATTAACATAGCCTGTATATGCCAACTGCTTACATTGGTACATGATGGGTGTTTATGGCTTAAAGGGCCTATCCCCATTGCTGATATGCTGATTCACAGGCTTACGCACTTGCCGCATGACGGGCTAAATTCGGCCAAGGTGTTTGGTGGGAAAACAAGGGAAAGGGACCTAGTTGAGCGCATGAAAAGCACTTATAAGCTAGTAAAGAAGCCACGAGGATACTCCATCCTGTCCATATTTGACCCTGCAGTTCAGTTGGCTACGCAGATATTGGTAGGCAAGGTAATGAGGAAGTGTCGCATGGACGAAGTTTCGGCGCCTGTCATTTCTCTAGCGGCCCAGTGCGTGGAAGGTGTCCTATTCAATTGGTCCAAATACCTTTGCCAAGAGTTCCTCGTGAATTGCCTTGAAGTGCAAGATGAGACCAAGTTGTTCCATTATGCTTGGTTGCTGATATCTATTGTTCTCGTTGCGTGGGAGCTACCGAAGGACAACCAGTTTCCTCCATTGGAAAAAGGGTTGTCGAAGGAAGCAAAATTTGCTTCCCTATGGGCTACGAAGAACCCCGCGTGTGTTACAGAGATGAAGATTTTCTGGGTCTTGATGGAAGCAAGTTTCGGCATGGCCATCAACCATCACCCAAGGTTGTCCCCAACCTTTTACACACACATCTTTGCCTTTGCCGCGTTTAAATTTGACTTTCATAGAGTTTACATCTAGGCCCGGAAGGATCCTACACAGAAATGGTATGACCTACCCTATTTGGTTTCAGATTCTGATGTGTCATGCTGGTTGGCAAAGTGGTGCACCCCTTCTGATTTGGCTGCCAAGCCAAGCACCAGTGCAAAAGGTACGACCACAAGGAAAAGAAATGAGACAACCAAGAAGGCTGCGCAAAACTTGCAGCATAAAAGGAGAAACGTGCCGCAGAAAAAGCGCAGCTCGAGGAGGAACGCGCTACCAAGGAAAGGGTAGAACACAAGCATCGTGAGGCCTAAAAGGGTGACAAGTCACCTTCAACAGAAACTGAGACAAAATTAGGGCAAGATGGCGTGACAGGGAAGCGCACAACCTCTGAGTGGAAGAAGAGAGATTTGGAACAACAAGGAGGATCAAGGAAGAAGCAGAAGGCACAAAAAACATAGGTTGATCCTTTGATGATTACAGAAAGCATCCTGGATGCAATAGGTGATAAAGTACGAGAGTTGCCACAGACGTACTGTAACAACTGGAACAATAGTACACTCAGCCCTTAGGGGAGTCCAAAAGGACCTTCACGAGTTGTAGCTTCAAGAAACTAAGATCCAAGAAGAGGTAGGTAAGGCCAGGGGCACAACAACAAGCTCAGTACTAGAACATTGTGTCAGTATGGAGCTAATTCTATGGTTGATGATGGATGTGTGAATCCTTCCCTTTCCTACAGGGTTAGTGCACACTGAGACCGATGAATAGCGTGCCCAACTAGATAGCATACCAAAAATGGGCCTGAACCTAGCCGCAATCAAACTAGATACATTGCATGAGTTGCTACATGAAATTACCAGTGAGCTTCACCTTCGGGAACAACACACCATTCGTGCTGTCGACGAAATCAAGGTGAATAATTTGCAACTGTTTACCAAAAAGACTTAGGTTTTGGAAGAAAAGGAGGTGCTCCAGGCACACACCTCATGATTGGAGTTTGTGGTTGTAGAGGCATGCCAAATAGTATCAGAGCTCCATATTCCAAAGGATGCATAGTTGGAAGCAAAGGTTTGAAAATTAGCTGTCGGTGTGCGCGAGGCGTAGGCAGAGGTTAGTTGAGTTCAATTCGAACTCAATATGCAGATAACCGAGCTGCAATTGAAGGTGCAGCCATCGACTCCGCTAGCGGTCTGAGAGCAACACAGAGCTATGATCAAGGAAGGATTGGCCACTCTGGATGCCACCATTGCAGAGTGCACAACATTATTCGAGCAGGCGACGGAACTGGTAACTAATCTGCAGGAAGACCCAACCAT